>JAGTTH010004741.1:0-93553 GCA_022606485.1 Agraylea sexmaculata
GGTATTCCAGACGACTGTGTTCTCTTAACAATAATAAAAAAAATAATATTCTGTTTCTTGAGTAAATAAGTCTTGATATAGCCGATCATACCCGATGTTTGTATCGCAGGTATTCAGATGAACTTGCATACAGGCGACTTGAGCCGAAGCCACGAGTTGGTTATGAATCTGGATTTTGGGTAATATAGCACGAGCTCGAGATTTAGCTATAGCACGTCGATATTGCCAAACTAGGATTTGACAGTTGAAGAAACCCATTTTGCGCGAAAATCGCCGAGTGACACGAGCTCGAGATTCAACATGCGTTGAAGAAACCGGCCCTTGATAATTAAATGCGACTGGAATACCCAATTTGTATCACATTGCAATTTTTTGATACAGACAATTGCGACCAAATAACCAGCGTATTAATCGAAATTTGTTTGGTTAATACGACTGGGAGATCGAGAATAAAATTATTAAAAAACCGGTCGATCACCTCTATCCAGGTTTACTCTTATTTTCGGTTAATAGTTAAGATCACCGACAGATAAATAATTAACCGTTGTTGTGTCTAAAAACCAAAATTTGTAAAAACTTTCTCAAAAAAAACCTTAGGGGCGTATATAAATAAATTAACAAAATCTACATAATTGCTCTCCTTGGATAACTCCTTCACTTTCTGAAAATCGACCTCTTCATTTAAATCCTTACAATGATTTCATCTATATAAGATTTATTCAGACCACATTTAATTGTCTTTCCATTCAATTTTCTAATTTGAATCCTATTGGTAATTTTGTCATCACTATTTATGCTTAAACCATCCAAGAAAACTCGCCGCATGCAGTGAACTACTCCCAGATTTATAAGGGGTGAAATAACAAAAATAATATTTATTACAACTGTTTCTTGGGACTTACTTGACTATTATTTAATCTTAATATGAAATAATAGTAAATTTACCAATTTATATTGGGATTTGTGAAATATTGTTGAAGAAATATAATATTTAATTACATACATAATTATAATATTTAATTACATTACAGGATACTTAAAATCTTAAAATATTTGAACGAAAATTGTATTTAAAATATATGTATAACACCTAAAAATCCTATTGTTGACAGAATATGTGCAATAATTAATTAAATAACAATTTAAAAAAGTAATATCTCCACTCGTAATACTCTTAGTACCGTTGATTTATTTTTAGATAAAGATATACACATAATACAAAGAGTAGCTACAGAGAATAAACTAGTGCATATTCCAAAAAAATGCTTGATAATTAATAATATCAATAATCAATTTTAATATCCGATACATTTTACCTGTGAGGTACCTATTATACATAAACATATTCGTCATAGTGCAAAATATCTGGAGTGAGTACCAAATAACAGCGCTTAGGTAGATGACTATTCAATTTGTTGAGTATTTTTTGCGTATAGGAATGGGGATAAAGGGGATGTAATTGATTATTTAAATAGCATTGAATAGAAGGGAAGGCAAGGCAAAGTGTGGATGGAGGTTTTGAGCATTGCTGACCATTAATTAGTGGCCAGTGACACTGAAGCCATCAATCTCCCTTCATCCACTCTTCTCATCCCGACCACCCTCCAAAACAACCGATATTTTTTTCAGCCTTAAATGATGAATAGATCTGGCCGCTTCCATAATTTGAATAAAACCCACCCGTTTTCCCCTTTTCACGTAATTTTTTATTGGTTCGCGTCCCGGGGAGAAATCCAAAGCCGGATAGATATAAGTGAATGCTTATTTTCAGATTCCGCTTTGTCTTTTAACGATGCTATTGTTTGGACATAACTCCATTTCAGAAGAAATATTCTTTTTAAAATTTAATTGTTCATCGAGTGCTGTACTTTGCTTGGGGGGTATTTTTTGGATCGCGTGATGAAGTAATCAATGCTCATAAATTAAAGTTTGCAGAGTCAATTTAATGAGATATTGTTCGTTGAAAATACAATGTTTACTTACACGTGCATACAAACTGTGAATACTTTATTGGCAACAATCCAACCCTTTGGTAGAGACGACCCGTTTTGTTGGAAAATTGAGCTTTACAAAAGGCTTCTTATTAATAAACAACACAACGAATATAACAATTACTTCACAAGAATCCTGTTTCTTGTCAAATTATAATACCGTATTTTAAATATTCATCTGTATTTTCAAGCACCTTGTCCTTTTTTCTACGGTCGTTCTTTACATTGATTTGTCCCTTATGAATTTATCTGGTCATTCAATATTATTAAGTCTTAACTTATTTAAGAAATCCTCAATTTTTTTATAATAGCTCAGGCATACATGCGTGATTACAAATACTGTGGCCATGGGTTTAAATCCCACTCAAGTCAAGAATATTAAATTGATTTAATCGTTTCATACGACTGAGAGATTGGGAATACTATGTCTTGATCCAGGTTTAATCTGATTTTCTAGACTGTAAGGTAAATACTGAGGCGATTATTAAGTCGGTGGCCTGTGTAACTAATAATAGTTAAAATCACCGACAAACCGAGTAACAAATTGTTTGTAAAAACTCTCTCAAAAAAGCCCCTCGGGGAGTATACATTTTACTTCTAAATATATCTTATTGGAAAAGACAATATCTCAAATATTATTTTTGTTGTATATATCGAACAGTCTTTATCAGACACACCTTTTTGATAAGGTCAAACAGTCTTCGCGTTATTTCGGGCACCAGGAAAAATTGCAAATTGAGAAGAAGGTGAGTTAAATGAAAATCAAATATCAATTGGTGGAATTAAGACGCGTCTCTTTTTTCAAAAGAGGTTCCAATTTGTTCGCATTTGAGTAATTTTGATAGCCAGATTTTCCATTACATTGAGAAGAACGATGAAAAATTGGCCGTCCGATAAAAAGGGAGGCTGATCAACGAGGCCTAATTTAATTTCCACAACCGAGATTATATATTTCAATACACCCAATGAAAGGACGAAGATGAAAAGCCTACTTTAAGTGGGTCTTTTAAAATTTATTAATATCACTTAACCGTTTAGATGTTTTACTTATCGATTAGGCGATTTTTTATCTATAAATATCACACCGATCGTACAATAAGCCATGGAGCTGTAACATAATTTAATATTATGGTATCTATATGGAAGGCTTTTTGGCAAAATCCCAAAAGAATAAGTCTCGCTATGTTTAAAGATTGGCCAGAACAACGGATCTCCGACAAATCATAACGGTCGTTATATTTGAACGGTGTGAAAATAAGACCTTTTTATCATCTCCCAATTGCTTTCGATATAATAACGGCGTCTATTTTTGGCCAAAAGTATAAGAATATGGTTAAATTAATATAAAGCAAATATTCATATATAATTCGTATCTTCATGCGCCCATTTGAACGCAATAAATTAATGAAACTCCACTATTAAAGTTATACTATTAAAATACATGCAACCAAATTTTGTAGGAGATACATCGGTTTTTTGTATGTCCTACAAAATTTGGCACAACGGACTGATGATGAAAATATTTATTCAATCGTGGAACATAATTTAAATTTAGCTGTGTGAAATAAATTAAACGATTTTGTGGGTGATATGAATAACAACGAAATAATATAGTTTAAAACTCGCACTATTCTATTTATTTTGCATATGGAAAAGCATTTTGCAAAAAAATTTTGCATTTTTTTTAAAGAATTTAATGTTTTTTTCAGATAATATTTAATATTTAATGTTTTTCCCAAACATTATTTGGTTGATAAATTAGTAATTGGGTTAATGTTTGCGTGAAAAGTTGAAAATGTACCAAGAGTGAAGACCAAAGGAGGCTGTTTCAATTGTAACTGTTTCATGCAAATCATAGCCAAACCAATCAATATATTCCAAAATTATGTATAAAGAAATATACACAGTTAAACAATTTATATGAAAAAAATTAACAATGTATATTTATATTGAAAACTCAATTCGATTCGGAGTTTCTGTTGTGCGCAAAGACGCACACATAATAGTGTTTATGTTCGTTTATTTAAAATAACAGATTTCTAAGATTTAAATCCTTCAATCCCTATACATAATAGATATAAAATAATATATTTAAAGTACATATGAAGTATTGTAGTATCACAGAATGACACGCTAAGGCCCAGTGGACTGCAGCAGAATTGTGCGGTTACAGATGCGGTTTTAGTACGGAGGCCACAAGTCACATCGAATAACACTCTCCTATATTTTCATATCGACTTTATACTGTATCGCTTTAATAATGGAGACGTTTGAAATAGACTGACACGTTATATGAAAATTTATATTTTAAAATACATCGATCTTCGATACAAGATTTACTGGATATTGTCATAAACCCGAACACTTAAAACCGCAGCTCATGTTGAATCGTCTCGTCTGCAAAATATTGAACGAACACAAAAGATCTATTCCCTCCACTATCTGAGTATAAATTAATAATATTAAACCTTACTGCGGGAATAACATTACATTATAAAAGCAAAAAAAAAATATCGATATTTAATATTGTAAAAACAAACTCTTGTATACAGCAAAACATGAGAATTATGATCAAATTCGATCATCAACCCTAATTAATACAATCATTTTTTCATACATCATACTAGTTTTTCTCCCTTTTCTAACGTAACAATAATAATAATAAATACAAACTATTTGAATAAATAAATACGAAATATTTCTGTAATTGACGTTGATCTGTTATTTTATATTAAACAATGTATAATTTATATCTTGCTGGGGAATGATTGTGTATATTTAATATAAATCAATGAAGAGAAGATTTATTATAGATTTATTACACATGTGGGTTGTATCAAGTTTTGATTCAATCATCTTGATTATCTGGGATTATAAATAATTTATTAATTTTACGTTATATCAAAGTGTTTTGAATTGAAGTTTTTAATTTATCTGTTCAAAATAATTTTATAATGCAATATAAAATAGAGTTCCCAAAATACGTTATTTATTGGGAGACTCACTTTATAATAATTATTATTTTAATCATTAATTTACAAATTTTCAAAACTTCCTATTAAAACTCCAAGCAGACCATTGAAAAATATTGCAATAAGTGTCATGCGTATTGTTTTCATACATCGGCACATGGCCGGAACTACTAGTACTCATGTAGCCGCAGCCCTCGTATAGTGAGTGTATATATTTTAGAATATGTACATGATTAGTAACCGGGCATATTCGAATGTACGACGTAATACTGCATGGCGCTTCTATAGATAAAATTTCATTGACTCACACGCTTCCACAACTAGGCTAACGCCATTGTAACAAAATAATAATATCATAGATATAAACATAAGATAATGCAAAAGTGACTAAATACGTGGTTAGTTCAAGTGGATAAAGTGGCCAAAAACATGAGTTACCTGGCAAACATTATACTGTAAACATCCTCGTAATATCTTTATATTTCACAGTAAAATGCATTGTTACTACATGTCATATGGACTCAAATAGATCTAGGTTTAGTTTTTACCGCTGACTACTTACTTCTTTAAAAAGTTTAAAATATTATTGCGTTTTAATCGCTAACGTATTTTCACAACCATTCTCAGTGGTCACTAGAAACGTGTTGAGTGAGGGAAACACACTTATGCCTTTTTTTTATTATTATGAGAACACAGTCGTCTGGAATACCAGAGAACCCACATCTCTGATGGAGCTTTTTTGAGAGGGTTTTTATACACAACAACGTGTTAATTAATTGTGTATGGGTGATCTTAACTATTACTAGTTACACAGGTCACCGACTTAATAATCAGTATTTACCTTCCAATACAGGAAATCAGAGTAAACCTGGATCAAGACGATCGATCGGGATTTTATTAATATTATTCCCGATCTCCCAGTCGTAATAACCAATCAAATCAATTTTAAAAATTCTTGACTTGAGTGGGATTCGAATCTATGACCACAGTATTAGTAACCACGCTTCGTATCCCCTGAGCTATTACGCTGGTTTAATAATCAATAATATATCTAATATAATATATAAATAATAAATCTAGGATCCTTTGAAATTAATAATATGTATATAAAATGGGGTGCGGATTAAGTAGTTTAACTAATAGAAAGATTTTCAAATGAATATCAAAGTAATACGTACGCTGTTATTTTCATGTTATTTATATAAATAATTATATCAACCATTGTTATATTGATTTTTATAATTGCTATTATTTTATTATGTTGTTCTCTTATTATTTCTTAATTTTATTTTTTAAGTTAATGACGTAAAAGGCGTAAGATAATAAATACACAAATCAAATTTATTAAACGAAGCACTAAAAACATCATTAATCTAATATAAAATCACAGACCATTTTTTTTAACAAATACTTAATTTAAGGTGTACATATTATATTTAATAATTATTGATGCCACACATTTTTTGTTTCTCCATTTAATAAAAAACATATAAATATTTTTTTTACTAAAAATATTTTTAAAATGGGTGATATTTAATCTGATATTCAACTCAATATATAAATTGCGGTTTATGTGAGCATCTATCACGCTGGTTTATCGAATATGAGAGAAGAGTACAACTATACACGAACTTCTTGTATTGTCTTGTCGGATTCGATATCTAATATTTATATTCGTATTTATGAATAATATAAAATGCATATTTTACCTCTTCCTCAGTAGTAGCCGTGTTGACGGAGTCCATGCTCTGGCACAGCGCTAATTCCATAGTGGCTTGTTGTTCCGGCGGCGTGTTCAGTTGCTGATGATGAGATCTCCTCGGCGAAGATGAGATATGTTCAGCAAGTGTCGTAGGGGTTGCAGTAGCAGGGTGAAGATGTAAGTGGTGTGGAGGCGAAGGGCTCAACCGCGGCCTTTTGGCTCCTTCTGGACGAGCCTCTGGTGCGTGCTGCGCCCTTTTGCCTACTAAACCCGAGTAATCCACGGCTAGATACTCGTAAACGCCCCCTTCACTATGCGGGCTCCACGCTAATATTATCACCAACCCCCTCGACAACCCTTCACTGGCGACCAACACCGATCACTGCTATATATAACTAGCTAGATTCCAATACAATTGACTAATATGATCACTAACTACTTTATCTGAGACGGCTTTATATTCGATCGATTATCTTAACAATATTTATTTATCAAATACCTAAGACAAAGCACTAAAAATTAACATTTGTTGCAGACAGTCTGTCGTTTCTTAATATTTATATGTATATTTTATTAGCAATTCGACACACGCTCTCTCCACTATGAAGAGTCCTTCAACATCCTATTTACAGCATCTGAAACAAAATAAACAAAAACACTTAGTCTCATCAAATATTTACATAATAAATTCAGTATGTCATTAACACAAAAATGTTTCTATATCAGAACCATTTTTTTTTAATATTTTATGTCAAAACTTATTTAGAATGTGTACATTAAACGAGAGCCGCCTTGTGGCCCAGTGGTTAGTGTAACGGATTCGTGAGTGAAGACTCTCGGGTTCGATTCACGGCACCGGAGTCACTTGGTAGATCTAGCTTAGCAAACTAGATCTTAAGTACTCATTGCTGTGTGGTGGCCTGGGAAACCATATCTACTATATTCTCCCGTAAAGGCCAAGGTGGCCTGGCCAACCCCTTATAAATGGACTCCCCGTCAATAGGGAAAGCCAAACCTACATGTTTACACCAAAATATTCAATAATTTATTTATTCATTATTAGTATAATAATTATAATAACTAAATAATAATATAAAAAACAAACAACATAACAGTAATAAACAAAGAACAATAGAAAATAGGGGAAAAATGAAGAGCATCGTGTGCATTGTTAGAGGGATATTATTTAAAAACTTGATGACACATAAAATAGTCACATATTAAAATAATGATTACTTTAATATAAGTAATAATAATATATATGAATAAAGAAACGGAAATTGAATATTGACGGAAAAATTCGTTTTCTTTTCTACTTAAAAACCGTTCGTTTGTGGATACTTTTTTGTGTTACTGACCCATCGAATTGTATACTTATTGCGCTTTATTATTAAATTTAAATATTGATAGAGATCGGAAATAATATTATTAAAAACCCTATAGATCGATCTATGCTTACTCTGATTTACTGGATTTGAAGGTGAATACTGAGATTAGGTCAAAAAATAATTAACACAATGATATTTATTACATATTCAAAAAAGCCCTTCGGGTCAATAACCAAATATAATAGAAGTGTTTCATTATTATTAAACTTTTAAACATCGTGTAAAAAATTTATCAAATTATTCAACCTGACCTCAAAGGCATAAAAGTACAATTTTCAAGGATTTAACTGATGCATAAAATTTGAGATTTTACGTACAACCAACAGATTGTTCACAGCTAATGCAATTATTATTTATTTCAAAAGAGACTTTTTATTTATAAAATATGTACAGTTAGGTATGAGTGGTCAGATGAATCTTAATAATAAAATCCAACAAAAAGCGTGGTAAATTGCGTTCGTCTTCACTAGACTCTGTTGCCCGCATAAATACTTAGTGCCCTAAAATACTTACTCTACTCTTTTTACTGTCATTACCACAAAATTAATCACGTACCCAATAGAATATTATACAGCTTCAACCATTCGGATAAAATATCAATCACTAGTTGAAGGTCGAGTATAAAGGTAGCATTCGGAATTATTATTTTGTAGGTAAACTAAATATATATTTTAGAAATTATTTTAAAATATGAACAGTATAGTAGGAAGGCGTTGTGCTTATGGCGTTGCTTTGACGTGGAGGAATCCAGAGGCCGACGATTTCATATTTTCATACCTACCATTATTATAAATTCAATTCAATATAGTGTAGTCTCTATAATCCGACACTTTTAAAACAATAATTCTTGATATCAGAGGCGCCTGGCAGTGTATAAACCCCCCACGCCATCCCATCGCCAATTTCGAAAAAAATATTTGATAATATAGTATACAAGATGCTTTTAATAAAACCTAATATAATATTATAAAGGCTTCCACGTAATTCTAACACAAAAAATAATTAAAAATGGGCAAAAAATATTTTTTTCTTATATAAATAAATAATTAATTACAGGCCAAAGAAGTATGAAAATTAAATGAAAAATATTGCCATACGATCACATACCTATTAAAAGTAACCGAAGATTTTCAAGCATAATAAATAACTTTATTGTTAATTTATATATAACCAGCGTAATAGCTCAGGGAAGAATCGTGGCTACAAATACTGTGGTCATGGATTCAAATCCCACCCAAGTAAGAATTTTTAAATTGATTTGATCGGTTATTACGACTGGGAGATCGGGAATAATATTAATAAAGTCTCGATCCAGGTTTAGTCTGATTTCCTGGATTGTAAGGTAAATACTGAGGCGAACATTAAGTCGGGCAGAGTCACACTGTCGATGACCTGTGTAACCAGTAATAGTTAAGATCACCGACAGACAATTAACACGTTGTTGTGTATAAAAAAACCCTCTCAAAAAGACCCTTTCAAAAAAAAAGCTCCTCGGAGCGTGAGTAAATAAAATTAAATTTAAAATAATAAAAAATTGCACATTTGAAATTATTTATTGTGGATGTATTGACATTTCTTGGAGGCCATTAAAATATTTGAAGTTCGATAAATTCGACATTCTGTATAATTTGAAAGGATTTTTTTCCTCCTTCTATTTTAGAATTTTTCCTTTTTAATACTTAGAAATTTGCTTATTTACGCAATTTTAAAATTTGGCGGTCCCATTTGTGTCGAATTATCGAGGCTACACAATACACTCAAAGGGCCAATGCATTGCGTTATTATTTTATTTAAAAATGTTTATGGTAACCTGATCGATAAGTTACCCATTGAATTAACACAATTGCTTATTCATGCAGGATATCCAAAGAGTGATTCTAAATGCACAGAACTGATAGTCAATCTTGAATGGCACGATCGGATTAAAACACAAATTTTGAAGGACTCCGTTATGTTTACAAGCCGGAGTTTGCGTTGCTTTCCAAATAGAATGAGTGAAAATTCTAGCAGGTATTTGTAGGTGGTGTTTATACCTATAAATACAGACTCGACTTGGGTGCGATAAATATTTATTTTGCCCGGTGGCTAATGTAATTGACCCATCTCCAATTTGCGGCCCGCTCTAACTTTTCACCGGACCCGCAAAGTACGTATAACTAGGTACTTTTGGACCGCTCTAATCACTGTGACGCGGTTTGTTACCTACCCGGACATTATAATTTAATACTATTTAGTCTCTAGTTGAGAATTGAGAATTCAAGATAAACGACAAGGACTGGTTACTGCAGCTTATGGTTGGGTTCCCTAAGCGTGTGTCGCCGTATACGTACATCTTTAAGACGGTATATTACAATTTCTTTATTATGCATAAGTTTTTACATTGATTGATAGAACAATACATCTTTGGAAATAGACTTAGGTTTACAGAGTGTTTACATCTTTTTACCTATAACTAACACGAGAATGTTTTATTTAAAATTGACATGAGTAATAGTATTTAATTATAGAAAGAATGAGAAAAAAATAAAAACACATTTTCAAATTTATAGATTAATAAATAATAACAACGATAAAAGCAATATTAACAAAATATTATGCTTAAAAACTAAATAACAATTTGCTTGGGTAAAACCAAATTTGAGTTGAGTGGATTATTAGAAATTTTATTTTATTTTTAAAAATAATATCAGTTTTGGAAGTTCATTGGTAAAATGAACTTAGGTTTCCTGGAGACATATTTGGTTTTATTTACATGTCTTATGATTGGGTTAGTTATTTTAGTGTGATGTTTTTTACTCAAATCTGCGATATTTGCTGATTTGATCATTTTTAACTTAATGTCCTCGTGGACTTCTTTAAGAAATGTGCCAGGTTCAAGATCCAAGGCCATCTTAAGACACTTGTTTTCGACAATTTGAATTTTATTGATATGGATTTGTGTTTAAGACGGTAGTAGAGTTGCTTTGCTATACTTTTTTCATATTTTTATTGATTAATGTCTCACCTGAAGCTTAAAACTATCGTCTTTACGATAGAAATATGTTTACATCGCTGCAGTAAATCAATAAAACCATTTCTTAAGACAAGACAAGGCACACAACGCTTAATTACTAATAACACATGTATAGCGCAATGCACTAACAATTAACACCGCTGAATGGAAATAATATATTTGTCTGTCATATATGTCTTGTCTTGTCTAGTCTAGGCTTGTATTTAAGGTCTCCACAGTCATTAATGATTTTATTATATTCGTGTTTCACAGTATTTTTGTTTTATTATTATAGTATTAAGCATATGTTTTTGTAATTCTAATTTTATAAATTATTATGTATTATATATATGTTAGTAGATCTACAAGTGGGTTTTTGTATTTTTTCCCATAAAGTCTGTTATGTCTTCTTAATTATCTTAAATATCAATTGATCGTTCTCCGTATTAAAATAAGTAAAAGACTAAGTTTATAAGCTTAATATTGTAAAATCTAATCAAAATATATCAAAACATTGTATGCAAATTATATTTAATAAAGAAATTGTAAAAAAAAAGGTTGTCCCTTAAAGACAGGCCTTTACAAGTTTAAGAGAAATCTTCTGCTTTACTCAATGACTGATCAATCAGAGGGTTAAAATTTTTCACTTCATTTTTCTTTGTTCAGTTTGAAATTCATATTATCTATTGCGAAAAGGTCTTCTAAGACTTTATCAGTCAATAAATGCCTCTTTTATATAACATTAAATAAACGAATCGTATTTGCAGTAAATGTTGAAAAAGCCTTGTCGAATGATTTTAAATTTATCATAAGTATGTGTAGATTTTACAGGATTATAAATAAGTTTTATGGGGGCTCAGAATCAAAAGCTCCTAAATCCACTTTGAAGCAAATCGAGTAGTTACACTAAAGAAAAAAACGTACATCTTATTCGGTAATTTTTTTTTTAGATTTTATTAAATGAATGTGTGATACTAGGGTATTTTAAAATGATTTTTTTATATTTTTTTATGATTTATTATGCATTTTTTTATATCTCTAAAAATATTTTATAGTAAGATAAATATTATTTTCATTAAAATGTATAAATCAATAATTATTTTTCTGTGTGGCAACACGTTTCGTCGAAAAAATATTACCCACACTTAGGTTAGGTTATTATTACCAATGTGATATTTTTATAATCAAACATTACAACTTAGGTTTTATTATAGCCGACATCTCGGCCGTATTTAATATAATTGTACTGTAATGAGAGAGTGGGTTAGTGAGTCGTACTAAAGTTGATAGTATTGGTGCGTTTAGGGATAGACTATTTGCTGAACATGCATACGCACAGCATGCACAAACTCTCAATACACTGTGCCCCAAATTTTCTAATCGAAATTTCAAATTATAATCAAATGATATATATTGCCTAGGGTGCATATTTTTAGTGAGTCTTTACACTTCTATTGAGGTTTGATATTATATTGGATTATTATTAAACCTCTGCACGGTTTTCGGAGATTAGTGAAATTTCCGGACATTAAGCACCCTCGAATGGGGTTCAGTTGGGCGTTAAAATTCGTACGATTTCCGTAAAATGTGAAAGGACATGGAGACAATGGGAGAAATCTCCAGAGGGGTGTCACTTGGGGGTGTTCGTCTGCGGTTGCTTTGACCCACGAAGGCTTTACTCTAATTTATCAACATACATGTGTCTTCACAATATAAATAAATACTCGTGTTGGCCATTTAAATATACGACCAATTTAGACAGAGATGTTTTCCAATCCGATCTTGACCCTTGTTTATGTTAAACGCCGACCCGCAATCACTTTTTGCATGAAATTACAAAGTGGACACTTAGAAATTCTCATGTATTAAACCAATTATTATTATACTAGGGTAATTTTAATTGAAATGTTCAATTTTTTTTATGTTCTGCTTGGTTTTTTAATAGGACGGTTATATTTGAATTTTGAATTCATTGTTGTTGAAATTTTAAAAATGAAGTATAAAAATGTGGAATTATTATGTATTATCAAATAAAATATTTTTAATTCATTTAATATTTTCAATCGATATTTCTTTTTAATGCTCTGCCTTGTTTTTAATACGAAGATAATGAGTTTGTTTTTTCATTCGAAAGAATTTTGATTTTTTTATATATATACTCTAAGGATGGTTGAGGGAAGGACCCATACAGAAATAAAGACATATAACATACACACAATGAGACAATTATATATATTATATTATTGGTTCTCTAAATAAATTTCTTTTAAAACAATATAAACAACAAGATTTTTTGCAAGTTGTCGTCGGTCGGTTATTCTGACTGACGAGGAAAATGATATAAAAATACGTATAATTTTGTATAATTCAAGGTAACGATACCTTAAATAACAATCTTGAATCAATCATCCGATCATTACCACAGGCTGATGATTATTATGCGTCAATTGACGTGAATATGTACATATCGAAGTGTCATTATTATATGGAAGCCGTCAGTAATATTCGCTGATGCAGTTCAGAGTCCATCACTTTACTTCACCACATAATCACGGATTGACATGCAATTTCATAATATCATTATATACAAAACAAAATATTTGATGCATTGGATTATCTTTATATCTCAAAATAATTGAGGGGCATCATGAAATAAGGGCGTATACTGAATTGCCAGTTTCAATAATCGAGTAAAACATTTAAAAAATGATGAAGTGTTGTCTTTGGTCACATAATTTTTTTCACACAAGTGAATAGAGATTTTTTTTATAAAAATCATTTTATGGAAGAAGGACGTATATAGTTATCCGCCCTTAATCTACTCAATTATAGTTTAAGTCTGAAAATAATTATTAGAGTATTTTTATTAGTACTCAGTCAATCAAATCAAAAAATTATCAAAGTCCAAGTACGTATTATGAATTATTTTTTTTATAAAATAAGTCAACTCGATTGAGTTTGAATCATCAACTTAAACAAACCTTTGTTGTTGTTTATAAAATAATTAAAATTTTCAATTATGAGTCATAATTTTGTTTTAAATAAATTCGACTAATCTAAGCAAAGGAATTCTTTACATACAGGTGATGAATATTGATAATAAGTATTAGGTTTTTTAACATTATTTATTTAAGAAGGATTTTACACATTTTATGTTTTTTAGATACAACAACGTGTTCATTTGTCTGTCGTTGATCTTAACTATTACTAGTTACACAGGTCATCGACTTAATAATCAGTATTTACCTTACAATACAGGAAATCAGAGTAAACCTGGATCAAGACGATCGAGCGGGATTTTATTAATATTATTCCCGATCTTCCAGTCGTAATAACCGATCAAATCAATTTATTTATTTTTTACATGAGCGGGATTTAAACAGTATTTATAACTACGCACCTTATATTTTAAGCTATTACGCTAATTTATTAAAAAAATAATCATTTGAGCTTAATAATTGCCTCAGTGTTTACATTACAATCTAGGAAATCAGTGCAAACCTGGATTTTGTTTTTAAAAAATCCGATCTCCCAATTGAAACCATGACCACATTATTTTGTAGCCACGCTTCTTTTTCCACTAGGCTATTATTATACTAGTAAATACTGTTAATAAAAACACATATTAAATTATAATATATTTTGATTCACTTGGATATGTAAATACACGAAAAATATCATGTTTTAAGATAACAACACGAATATATAAAATTTTCACATTTCATGTGTGGGTATATTTTCAATGAAAATGTATGGAATTTGATTATTTTCGCTGAATATACTTCAATTATAATTATCATGGGAGTGGGTGCTTTTGATTATAAGAGGACTAATTGAAACGAACACGTGTAAAATGGATCAGTATTCTATTCTGTTACACACCAAATGTGAACTCGTTTGAATAATGAGATTGAATGTATACAATATGATATGATTGTCCTCTATATTCAGAATATCAACAAACCAATTCAATTTGACTACTAATTGGAATCAATAGCACAAAATTATTTTACAAACGAACTATTTCAAAAACAAAACACACATAAAATTGTTAATCAGCCACCGTAGAATTAAAATCTGATTAAACTGCAGCCCTATTATTATTATATTAATTTATTAATAATTTTAATTAAAAAATTTCTTTCGAATGAAAAAACAAACAACTTATTATATTCATATTAAAAACAGTATTTTAAAGTATTAAATAATTTCAAAATATTTTTAGGTGTATTTAATTTGATGATGCATAATAATTCCACATTTTTATACTTCATTTTTTAAATCTTTATATCTATTTTGATAAAAAAAAACACTTTAAATCAAAAATGAAATCACAACTGATATATAACCGTTCTATTAAAAAACCAAGCTGAATATTAAAAAACATTAACAAATTGAGAATTTCAATTAAAATTGTCTAAGGTTTGTGTATGTGCAGGTCTTTCAACCATCAGTGTTACCAGATGTAAGAATAATATTTTATTTTATTATTATATTACAATTAATACATATCTATAATATAGAAACGGGTATTTTAATGATAATATTATTAAATTAATTTCAAAATAATGTTAGAGATATTTAATAATGCATAATATATGAAAATTCTCAAAAAACAGTATTTATCGGGAGAGTCGCTTTTTAAATATTGTGATGAGTGTTGTGATTGTGTGAAAACCGTATTAAATTATTTTATTAATAATTTAAAAAAAATTCAAACTTCTTTCGAATGAAAAAACGAACTTATTACCTTCGTATTAAAAACAAAGCAGAGCATCTAAAAACAATATCGATGGAAAATAATAAATGAATTAAAAAAAAATTGATGTATTTAATTTGATAATACATAATAATTCCACATTTTTATACTTCATTTTTAAAATAAAAAAACACTTTGAAGCAAAAATGAATTCAGAACTCAGATATAACCGTTCAATTAAAAAACCAAGCAGAACCTAAAAAAAAACATTAACAAATTGAAAATTTCAATTAAAATTACCCTAAAATTATTGAACTATCGATTATATTAATTATGATAATAAAAATAAAGGTTTATTAAAAATATATTTAACTCTAAACTAAATATTTATGAATGCACGTTTAACAACTTCGTCCGAGATGTTTTTATTTCATTTATAACGCCATTACTAATCGTATTGACATTAACTTGTTTTATGGGTTGAAATGAATAATAAAATAGCTGATAAATGTAAATAATAAAATATGCATAGCAGAAGCTCGTTTTGTTGAAAAAATATGGGTCAATTTAAAAACATAAATAGACCTGTTAACACATTTGTTTACAATCAAATGATCAAACGATGGAAAAGGCTTGTTATTTTACATACAGTCAAACGCGATGGTATCGTCGGGTGAGCTATTTAAATTTATTTTTTTCACGGAATTCAAATGGTGTAAACGTCTGAAAAATGACAAAAGACACACTAAGATGCAGCCACAAAACTCATTTAGTATTCATTTCACGTGAACTTGTATTTATACACACGTTTTGTTACACTCAGTTGACCGAGTTGTTGTTGTTTTAGACTAACAATACACCAACACACTTAATCTAATGCATAACTTCACCAAACTTACAATGAATAACAAGCCTGCTTTAATTAAAGCCTCCGTTGTGAATTTCCGAGTGGTGAATTTATGTGAAAAATTCGAGAAACATGAAGGCGAAACTAGCTTACGCAAACATGAATTGATATTAATGGAAAACCCACATATTATGCACAAACAGTAAAATTTAAATGGGAGTAGAATTTCCTAACTCCATCATGACAATAGCTTACTTAGGGTAACCCTAAGCTATGTGATTCTTTCATGTAAACTTATGGTTATCGAGGATTTCGGTAGTAAAATAGAATTTTGTAAATTTCCAAAAAATTTAAGATAAATCACAATCATAATACACTTCAAATTCACCCAATTTTATTGCAATCAAAAAATTTTTAATATCAAACTCAACCGTTTTCATTTATATTTCACCCATCAAGAATTTACACAAAACAAGAGATATTGGATAGAATATTTTACACTTCAAAGTAAAATATGTGGGTTTTCCCATAAATTATGTTATGACTTATTAATTATTTTAAATATCAATTGATTATACTCCGTATTAAAATAAGTAAAAGACTAAGTCTATAAACTTAATATTGTAACATCTAATCATAATGTATCAAAACATTGTACGCAAATTATATTTAATAAAGAAATTGTATAATAAAAAAAAGTAAAATATGAATCTTAAAATACATTAAATAGTATCAGTGATAAGATCTACTTATAATTATCAATCAATTAATAATTTCAATTTTATTGGTTGTTTTTGAAGCATAATTTTGACAGTTCATATTGATCCGCGACCAACTTCACGTCAATGTATCAACTATCTTGTCGTTTGTCAAGATATTATTTTAATGGAATATTTATCAAAAATAACCGTTTCAAAACATTTATTTGGTGGAAACTCACTATCATTAGATTGAATTGGATCACTTTCCATTTTCAACACAACAAAACACATTATCATCATTTTTGTAGTGCATTAAAAGGTCTTCCAAACAGTCGAGTCTTCCACGAAACGAATTGTAATGTTGGCATCATATTTGAAACATTGCATTTTGAGAATTCATGCAAGCTTTTCATGCCTTCGCAGAACTAACTTTATATCTATAAACAAACACACATGATTTAATATATCGTGAACTAATTTAATCATGGATAAGATGGGTAATCCTTGATGTAACTTAATGCTAAATTCGTCAAGAATGTAGGTCTATCTTCGTACAGTAATAAAAAGATTAATATGGCATTTTGTCACCGATATAAATAATGCCAGCTTGAGTTATTTTTAACAATCCCGCTTCAGTTTTAGTTAAAAACTAGTTTTATTAATACCCTACCAACTGTTTTTAATACAAAATCTTAATATCAATATGGCATATGATATTTTAAGGAAGTTTTATATATTCATAATAAGCTTTTGATTATATTATTGTATAAATTGGTATTGAGGGGACCTAAATAAATTCCTTTTAGACTAGACTAAAGATCTTTCGAGATTTCTAAAATGAATTCATACTGTTTAATGCTTTTTTCCCGACACAATGATTGTCAACAGCCACTATTTCACAATACAAATGCGACAAACGAGTGACACTATTCCCACGATAGCAAAAAGAAATTCCCCTTAAACATATTCCATACAGCAGTTGAATGATGGAAAAAAGCCACTTTATTCTTGCAATCAATTTGTAATCGATATTACGGAATCGGAAAATGAATGTCTCACTCAAAAGCCCGATCGATGGTAAAATTCACCTTTTAAAGAATACATTTCAACGATAAGGCTTCCATGGAGATAAACCACAAGGCCCTAAGACTCGAAATACACCGTGTAAACATAATATTTTACCTAGTTGCGTCAAAAACCGCAAAGCAATTCTGCGGCCACGCACAAGTACCAATACGACTAAAAATATATAAAATATTAAGCAATCACAACTCTAAGGTCTGATCAAATAAAATGTGAGCATCATCATTTGAATACAATCGGAATTTCTAATTGTGTCGGACAACATGACTCAATACAATAAAATTATCAACTAGTCACGCAATGAGAAACAAACACCTGCATTCGGACAACAATGGACTGTTTGATCATAAATTTAATTAGCTTTAAACCAACAACTTCAAATCTTCAATAAAAGTCAAATACGGTTCGTGGAAAAATATCGATCGTTCTATATTAATTTTAAATCGCACTCGCTGTAAAGTTCCAAGAAAAATTATGATGATAAGAGTGGAGGTTTCATTAAACTATGACGATAAGTTTGCAATAAACCTTATCTACTTTGATACGGTCTATTGATAAATAATAATAAAGGGTAGTTCATATCGCAAGATACAATTCGATGGGTTATTAACACAAAAACGTATCTACAAATTGACAGTTACACGATAGACTTTAATCTAATATTTTATTGGGTTAAACCAGCAACCAATACAATGCCAGAATTATTTACATTATTCCATCTAGAAAAAGGCGTATCTCTCGAATATTTTATTAAATAAATTAATATTAACATCATGTGCTTGATGGAATCCCCATTTTATTTAAGAAAATTAAAACAAAAATTGCGCTATTTTCTCAAAATTAAAATGTTTGAGGCAAGTAATCATCAAGTATTAAGTATTAAATAAAACAATGTCGTCGGTTATTTTTACAAAAACGTACCTTGAAATGGACAGTTTTCAACTTGTAATATTAAATTTTGATAAAATTTTGGTTAAAACATAAGTTTATAATTTTATATTATTAGTCAGTAGGTTTAATTTCACACTCATTCATTTATTATTCTAGCACAACAATTATGGTAAATTTATATCAAATTGACATTTTTTTAACTTGCAGTATTAAACGATAGAATTTTGGTTCAAGCATATTGGTTTGACATTTTACTCATTAAATATGTAACAAATGGGTTTTATAATTAGTTGATAAAAATTGCTCTATTATTATTCCAAGATGGTCGCCCAAACTCGATTCCAAAAGCACTTTTAATACTATTAAAAAAAAACAATTATTATTACGATACTCTACCACCCCCTAAAATATTCACAATTATTAGTCCACCCTGTATACTTAATATTAAATGAATCAAAATGGTACATAAAATACTTATAATAAAAAAATACCTTTGTAATTAATTAGCGTAATAGCTCAAAATACAAGGTAATTGATTTGATCGTTTATTATGACTGGAATAATATTATTGAAATCCCCATCGATCGTCTCGATCCAGGTTTACTCTGATTTCCTGTATTTTAAGGTAAATACTGATTTATTAAATCGGTAACCTGTGTAACTAGTAATAGTTAAGATCACCGACAGACAATTAACATATTGTTGTGTATAAAAAAAACTCTCTCAAATAGACCCTTTCTAAAAATAAAAAAGCTCCTCGGAGCGTAAATAAATAAATATAAGAAAATTCTTTCAGGATTTCAAAGGACCGTAATGCAAGTGAACATCGAAATGTATCTGGCAATTCTAGATTTGTATCAGGACGACTGACAACAACTCAATCTAGATCCCCTGTATTTTTATACAGACTAGATAGACTATTTCTCCATTTCGTCTGACATTGACATCGAGTGAATTGTTCGGAAAGACAACTAAACTAAATAATATATATAATTGTCTATAATGTGTGTATGTACAGGTCTTTCAACCATCAGTGTTACCAGATGTAAAAAAGTGTTTTCACCACATGAAAACCGTATTAAATTATTTTAATAATAAATTTATTTTGAACATTCAAACTTCATCTGATAGAAAAATAAACAAATTAAAAGCAAAAACTAATTAAAAACTCAAAATAGAACCTTCATTAAAACATTATTCAAAACAAGTGTGTTAAGATGGCCTTAGATCTTGAACCTGGCACATTTCATAAAGAAGTCCACGAGGACATTAAGTTAAAAATGATCAAAGCAAATTTTGCAGATTTGAGTAAAAAACATTACACTAAAATGACTAACTTCCTGACTAACCCAATCATAAGACGTGTAAATAAAACCAAATATGTCTCGAGGACACCTAAGTTCATTTTACCAATGAACTTCCAAAACTGATATTATTTTTAAAGATAAAATAAAATTTCCAATAATCCACTCAACTCAAATTTGGTTTTACCCAAACAAATTGTTATTTAGTTTTTAAGCATTATATTTTGTTACTGTTTTGTTAATTTTTATCGTTGTTATTATTTATTAATCTTCAAATTTGCAAATGGGTTTTTATTTTTTTCCCATTCTTTCTATAATTAAATACTATTACTCATGTCAAATTTAAATAAAACATTCTCATGTTAGTTATAGGTTAAAAGATTTATATACTCTGCAACCTAAGATGTATTGTTCTATCAATCATTGTAAAAACTTATGCATAATAAAGAAATTGTAATATATATATTTTAATAACTAAAGCAACTCTCCGCATTCTGAATGAATGGTTATCGTCCACGTCGATTCCTAATATTATTTAACTTAAACCTTATGTAGAATTAGGTTTCTGTCTATAATAAATTGGGTTACTGCTATATAACAAATGTTCACGTTGATATACGACCCTTGTTTTGCAAAAAAATATTAAATAAATGCACGCATTTGAAGATAAAAATGCGTTTATTATACGTCAAAGAACCTGGAGCTTATAAATTGTAATAATAATAAAAACATTAACAAATTGAAAATTTCCCCTAGTATTTAAATATTGCGAGATACTTACAAATCAATTGTGAAAATGTCGAGGACGCCGGGTGTGCTCCTGAAGTTTCCGTATTTTGGACACTGATTTTCCCGTAATAACTAATGTATATATATATATATATATATCACGTAATGTATTATAATAATAATTGGTTTAATGTATATATTTAATAAATAGTGTTGGTGGTGATTGATGGTAGAACACACGCGGGTGTATGAACGAGTGCTCGATAGTACGCGACCAAGAAGTGGCGTACAGCCGCTATGACGTCCTGCGTGAGACTGAACCAGTGAAACAGCGACTCGGCTTAGTCAAGTGAACACCTACGGGAAAACAGAGACAGCACAATCCACTTCCATTACCAACACCGGATATGAAAGAGATGCACATACAGCCGCAGGAGTTGACAACCTTTCACACTACAACCATATGCACTGCATACCTTGCATCCTTCCACTAATCTTATCTTAATACCTGCATTCTGCTTATTTACAACAATAATATTATTTTAAATAAATATCGTCGTGACGCCTTCCCTATTGGCGGGAGTCCCTTTATAAGGGGTTGGCCAGGCCACCTTGGCCTTTACGGGAGAATATAGTAGAGATGGTTTCCCAGGCCACCACACAGCAATGAGTACTTAAGATCTAGTTTGCTAAGCTAGATCTACCAAGTGACTCCGGTGCCGTGAATCGAACCCGGGAGTCTTCACTCACGAATCCGTTACACTAACCACTGGGCCACAAGGCGGGTCTATTATTTTAATTACTATAAAATATAGGGAAACCATCTCTACTATATTCTCCCGTAAAGGCCAAGGTAGGCCAACCCCTTATAAAAAGGGACTCCCGCTAATAGGGAAGGCGTCACGGTGTATATAAATAAATATACAGTATAGCTTCACAATTATCTTATCATATATATAAACATAATATATATCTCAGGCGGGTGGTACTCGGTGATTTACGCGCAAAATGCGTTTCTTCAAGATGTAGCTCGTGATACCAGCTGTCAAATTCTACCTCAACTATATTGGCGTGCTATGGCTGAAACTCGTTGCTTCGTCTCAATTCGGCTGTATGTAAAGCCTGGGATTCCTATGCGTGCGTCGCCGTAAACGTACACCGTAAAGACTCTAATTTTAATCAGTGCCTTGCCCGAGACTCAGGCGAGACATTAACTAACAAAAAACTGATCATAAGTGTAGTTAAGTAACTCTACTATCGTATTTACGGTGACGTATGCCTGGGAATCCATTACTTTTCGCATGAACATTTTATTTATTTATTTCCCTCCGAGGAGCTTTCATTTTATAAAGGGTCTTTTTGAGAGGGTTATTTATACACAACAACGTATTAATTGTCTGTCGGTGATCTTAACTATTACTAATTACACAGGTCACGACTTAATAATCAGTATTTACCTTACAATACGGGAAATCAGACTAAACCTGGATCAAGACGATCGATCGGGATTTTATTAATATTATTCCCGATCTCCCAGTCGTAATAACCGATCAAATCAATTTAAAAATTCTTGATTTGAGTGGGATTTGAACCCATGACCACAGTATTTGTAGCCACGCTTCTTACTCCCTGAGCTATTATGCTGGTCAGTGTATTGATGAATAAATACAGACAGCGTTGTTTTATCGCATTACTACCAATTTGGTATTTACTTATTATTATTTTTATTAATTAAATTAGTTCATTGTTGAATTTAAAAATTGTATTTGAGATGATATATTGAAAAAGCACAGGTGCAAAAGGTTGTTATTATATGGCGTGTAGAAGGTAGGAGAGAGCGAGAAGGCTATATGTTCGTGGCGATGGTGTTGTGTTGTAAGCATGCGCGGTAATAATCAAAGGTATAACTAACGTATGCTCTGTCTCTACATACAATAACCGACAATCATACATCTGTCTCTCTCGCACAAAGGTGTACAGCTGTTTAACAATTAAATACCTCGCACATCCAAATTATACACTTTTTACTATCGCCGCCAATTATTATCAACTGGAAGTGGGAGACAATGCTAAGCAAACTTTTTGATTCATAATTTAATAGAAGAAAGTCATATCCGGAATATGGCATTATTAAACATATCTAAAATTTAATAAAAAAAAAAATAAACATAATGAGTAACACGTATTTATAAAAAAATGTTACGGTTTTATATATTATCGTTAACAAAAAAAGCATCTAAATGAGATATTTGGAAGCATATTTCATATTTTTTTATTTTAATAATGCCTTAAAAACATATTAAATATGTATGTTTACATTAGATGAAAGCTTAACCTATGTACATATATTGAGTTTGCACCCAAAATATTTAATTATTCAATAACATATTAATATTAAAAAACTTTTTTATATTTTATATCTCTCTCATGTCAAAAATATATAATTCTCATGTTAGTTATAGATAAAAAGATTTATACATGCTGCACTGGAAATAATTGAAAATATCTTAGGGGGCGGTAGAGCATCGTAAGAATAATTGAAAAAAAAAATTAAAAACT
Organism: Agraylea sexmaculata; assembly: GCA_022606485.1. Lineage (NCBI taxonomy): Eukaryota > Metazoa > Arthropoda > Insecta > Trichoptera > Hydroptilidae > Agraylea > Agraylea sexmaculata. The sequence continues at coordinate 23,859 of JAGTTH010004741.1, forward strand.
TTTTTTAAAAAACAAATTTTTATTAATAAAATATTAAAAAATAATTAATAGTGCTTTTGGAATCGAGTTTGGGTCACCATCTTGGAATCAATTGTTTCTCTGAAGTACTCAGTAGTGACTGTTACGTGTCTATTGTGTCTGTTATACGTAATTGATATTATTAATTATTTTTTAATACTAATTAATAAAAAAAAATGTTTAAAAAATATTTATTTTTTTTCGATTATTCTTACGATACCCTACCACCCCTTAAAATATTCTCAGTTATTTTAAGTCCACCCTGTATATTCTGCACACCCAAGTAGATAATTTGTATTATTCAAACAATGTAAAATTCATATTATATAAATAAATTGTTCTATATACTTAAAAACTGTCAATTTGTAGGTAAAATAATGTTACTAAAATTGTCAAAAAATTTTAATAACAAGAATGATCGCGTTTGGAATTACTTTCAATTTATTATACATGAAATGAAGTACAATTAGATGATTTAAGGATATTTTAATAATCAAATATTATAACTTAGATTCAATAAAACTGATTATGGGAACTTTTGATTCTAAAAACTGCATATTATTTTAAGATATTACCAATCACAGCCAATTGTAATAAATTTATCCGTATCTGCGGGTATTTAGAGTTTGAAATTTCCTCTAAAAATATAAGAAACAAAGGAAAATCTATGGTATCTGAAAAAAATCATATAAATAATAAATAACGAATAATCTTAATTTATAAATTCATTGATCATTTGGTTATTTTAAATTTAAAAAATATATTTTACATGACGTATCATCATATTTTACATGACGTACATGACGTACGAAATTTTACCATTAAAAAAAACTAAAATCAAATTCACCTCAATAGCATAATATTATTTAATTTTTTTACACAGCTTTTGAACATATTATTGGTATAAATATACTATAAAATTTCTCTCCTATTATTAATGTATTTATCGTTATATATTTTTCGTTACCTGCGTAAAATCAAATCGATAACCATTATAATAAACAATTTATATTTAAACCTAAAAGACCTCTCAGTAATATCATTATTTACATGAAAAATGGTGTGTTTTTGTAATGTTTTCATATACATACCAAAGTCACTATAAGGAAATAAAAAGTTATAATTTTTTTGTCCATGTAGGTAAATAACACACTAAATAATATAGGCCTTATTAAACTAGACAATAAATTGGTACAATACGTATGCTATTATCAATTGAATAAAAAAAAGAATACAAGTTACGACGGTAAAATTAATTAATTCATTTTAGTACTTGTTTAAAAAATCAGTGAATATCTGATATATTTTTAATTGTTGGTTTGTAATATTAATCTATGGTCTCTGATATGACTATTTTTGCATGATTATACATATTTTTCACTGACTTATCCTCACTATTTCAAGTATAAAATTTACCATATTTTCTGTATAGGAATTGTATGACAAAGAATGCAAAACACTGAATTTATTACAATACTAATCGCATAATAATAATATGTATGACACAACACAGTGCAGATAATTACACTTTCAAAAAAATATTATTGCATGTTTCCGCTTTAGATTAAGTCAATTTCAAATTTGCGACCAAATAACAAAGGGACGTTATATGTTGACATCAATTTAACCTTCATAATTATGAACTTTATTAATTTAAAAAAAAAACAACTCTATTTGAGTGCTGAATTCATTTACTCGATGATTATTTTGTTATAATTTTAAATATTTTTTACTGCTTCAAATCAACCAATGAAAAAGCATATTTTATAATATAAACACGTCAATATGTACTATATTGGTATTTTGCATTAATCGATTAAAAATAGCTTATTTTAAATGTAAAACAAAATTAAAAAACACCTCTAAATATAAAAATGAAGCAAAACATTTTCATTCAATTCAATATCAAAAAATCAAAATATATTTCAAATAAATGTATCTACTTATAATTTAATTATAATACTTCCGCCTTTACTACTTATTTTCAATATTTTTTGTTCATGGTGTAGGTTTATTAATATTCTTATTGTTAATTAAGTGCCAATTTAATTGAATAAATAATAAATATTTAATATGCGTATCCAAACGCGGTTTAAAAAGGAGAGTGACTGTAATTTATAAAAATTAATTAAATTAATAACAGAATGCATTTTGATTTAAATATAAATATAACTCTATTCTGCGTATATCGCGTGTTAATAAACTAAAATAGTACTCTAATCTGGCCATTTCAAAACGAAGCCATATATATTCAGTACATAAAAAGGATATTTATGATTTTCCTATTTAGCATGTGGATTAGTCGCATGTTATTTTTTTTGCTCACGAATGAGCTTTTGTAGAAATATATATATTTTTTATTATAATTCGGGTGACGAACCACGATAAATTAAAATGATCCAGACTGTTGATATTAAAAATAACAAAATTTTAAAGGAGGAGACCGCCATATAAATTGTCGCCCATGTGAGATAATTTGTGTGTAGACAGACATTTCATAATAAACTCAAAGCTGATTTATTATAAACACTACAAGACTCCTCTTTGAAAGTCGACAGGATTGTCTAAATGTGTATTTAGCATTTACTATAATTGTTTTGGGATAATGTCATTAAGTTTTTGGGATTAAGTCACTGAAATGTACCAGGTATTTAACCTAGTAGGTATATTTTTATTTGTTTCCAGCGTAAAGATAAGAATCGTTCGTAGAGACTTTTAGTTCAGAGAAGTCTATTTGTGTTAAAAATAATATAATATGTCTAGAATATCAAAAAATGTCACAACTCTGTATAATTTTGTGAATAAAAATTATGAAAATGAATATATTTGATATATTTTGTCGCATGACATGTTCGTGTCTAATTATCCGCAATAATCCATACAACGTGATGATGATGTAACGTTTTTGCCTCGCCCTCAAATAAACAACACAAAAAACACCTAAACACTCATATTAAAATCTATCATCATCCTTTGAGCTCCGAACAGTGTTTATATTTGAAAAAGAGTCCAGTCAGTTCTATTTAGGCTCGAGATGAACGAATTCAATACATAACATTTTAACACTTTCGTAAACACTGGCTTCGCTAACACACTATTTTACAAACACCAACATTCCATACAAATTTACTGAGGAAAAATATATTATAATATGGATTTGGTAATAATAACGGCCAGACGTATTTTCGCGAATCGATCATATTAATTTAAATCACGTTTTTGCTGTAGTTTGGAAGGCTTCTAAGCGTATTATCTATAAGGCCAAGTCTAAAATATAAATCACCTACTAAATTCCCACCCAGTTCAGTTTAGTGTAATATTTGCACACAAATAGGTATTCAAAGATGAAAATAAACGAAGCCTGTAAAAAGGCAATAATATTTAAAAAAAAAACAATAATATTAATAAAATCGCGACCGGTCGTCTTGATCCAGATTTATTCTGATTTCCTGTATTGTAAGGTAAATACTGATTATTAAGTCGGTGACTTGTGTAACTAGTAATAGTTGAGATCACCGACAGACAATTAACACGTTATTGTGTCTAAAAAAACCCTTCCAAAATGACTAGTTTTTAAATATATGTTTTCACATATATTTGCGACACTCTACCACCCCCTAAAATATGCTTAGTTATAGTGAAAACCGACTTTTAACTCATTTTTGGTATTTTGTCTTCAAATATTACCTAACTTTATATCACTGGTCAAGAGAACAAAGTTAATTAATATGTCCATTCGTTATGCGTTTTTTAGTTTAAAATAATGCAGAAAAAAATGAAGACATAAAGCGTCTATCTAAAAAATTACCTTAGATTATAAACTTTGAAATTCAGTCTCCTTAAAAATGGATAATTGTATCTTTTTAACCATCGATCGATGTAATTTAAAAAAATGACTTTCATATAATATAATAAGAACTAGATGATTGAATAGAGATGTTTGAATTTTCAATGTAAATTATTAATAATATAATTTAATTCGGTTTTCATATGATGACAATATCCATACAAAGCGAGTCTCCCGATTAATACTGTTTTTGAGAAGTGTTATTTATTATGCATTATTTAATATCTCTAATATTATTTTGAAATTAATTTAATATTATTATCCTTAAAATACCCGTTTCTAGATTATAGATATGTATTAATTGTAGTAAAATAATTATATAAAATATTATTCTTCCATCTGGTAACACTGATGGTTGATTGATGGATCCGAACATACAGACATAAAACATACAAAATATTCATTAATTAGAAACATAGCTCAACATATAAATTTAATAAAGACTCAGCTCTTTGCATATTAATATTTAAAAAAATATACTTACTTTTCTTCACCTCGACAAAGTTTCAACCCTACTAATTGGGGTGGTTGTAAGTTAAGGGATCGCATCCAATATAAATTTTGGCATAATTTTCATTCATCCTTGTCTATTTTAATGATGATGTATTTTTTGTATCTATTAAAGATTACTGACATAATGAATAATTTTCAATATAAATAAAACCAGAGAATATTCTATATAACCTTAGCTTCCATTTGCTTCAATCATAAACAATTTGTATTTTATTATCAATAAGTAAATACTTTGTATATTTTCTCAACACCATAGTCAATAGAACGTGCCGTCGTATAATCAAACACCTGGCCATAAATGGAGGCGTTTGAATAAAAATAATCGCTATAAAAGTGTAATATAATACAAAAGCTTTGTGATTGGTTTGTGTTAGTGTCGGTTATTGATTTTCATAGATAAACGTATTAGGGGAGTATCACTTGCAACTACACCCACACCCCACTATACGATTAGATATCGCTTGCTCCCCTAACACCTATATTTTATATTATTATTACCTCTATAAACTAGCTATAACACTAATAAACATCATCCGTGATTCATCAAAAGTTACAAACTAATTTGCTTAAGTTTGAGAAGGAAGGCGATTCACAGATGCACTACGTAGTATTGCATGAACGCTGCTACATAATAATATTTTTTATTTATTTATAATAATAAATTCACCAACAGTGTAGCATGCCTTCTATAAAAAATATGTATATTAGAACATATTTTTATCAAAGCTTTATTTAGTAAATCATGTTTTTTTACTAGGCAATTGAAATTAATGTATAATATTGTGGAGAATTTACAAGAGAACAAAAGCAACTGTCTAAATTTTTCACGGGGGAATTAAAAAAATATACTCTCCTTGAAAAATGTCATTGATTATTTAAAAAAAGGACATTTTAAGTGCCAAATTGACCAAAAAAAATTATATAAAAAATATAATGTTTTATTATATTTCTGATTATTTCCTACAGAATAGATTACATCATCAGTATTTGCTTTTTATTAAAATGTTTTAAGAAAAATTTAGTATTAATGCTTCAGTCAATAAATATTATGTATTTTTTATAAATTAGAATTTGAAGTTGTGTTTTTAAAAATATGTTGATTTATTATTTTCAAATTTTTGGTTAGATTTTTCATTTCTAATCTAAAGAGAACAAAAATGTTCATTATCATAAAATATATGTACAACAATAAAAAATATAATATAATAATATAAAGAAATAAACTCTATTTATAAAGATTTATCAAGATATCATAATTGATTATCTGATTGATTCATAAAGTATCAGGTTATGTATATAATAGCAAATAGGGGCAAATGGGCTCAACAGTACCCTCATTTTCACATTAATGTAGCTAAATTTGATTGATACAACTGTCACATTGTTGGCATAAATAATATTTTTTAAAAGTGTAAATTGTATAAGTGTTTTCATGAAAAACAATATTTTTATCCTTTCAAGCAAATGAATTACCGTGTCGCTACTTTCATGAATAAGTTCTTTCGTTTATATTCATGTACCTATGAAACGTTCGAAGAGTATAATTATTATTTTTCAATAAGAGGGATGAGGGTAGTTAGCCTTCATCTTAATTTCATTTTCCCCTAACGAAGGACATAATATTGTGTTTTTAATATACATTAGTGATATATTGATGGGGTGCCATTATGACGTACATCATCGTACACAATAACACAAGCCGATTAAAAACTAGATATCCTTTAACCAGAGCCTGGCAATATTATTTTATTATTGAACCGATAAAATACCGCCAATAAAGTAATACACGTGCCGCGTACATTCACGTGTACCTAATATATTTTTCTCAGTCGTAATCTTGAAATCTTCAACTCAGTAATATTGTGTAGAAGCACGCATGACTTCTTGATTGCCCCTATTAACAACTAGCGTTTGAAATTCCGTTGAATGAATTTTGTGTGAACAATTTGTGAAGTTGTCTTAGTATATTTCTATAACTTCTCTATGGCCGGCTCTATCTTCTGAATTGACTTCATCCATTCCGAGGATGGATTTTAAGAAATTGGTTGATTAAATGGCATAACGAAAAATCAGTCTAGACACATCAGATTTATACACTTCGTTTCGTAATTTTGTATAATTTGACACTTGCTCTACATAAGTAGATTGTATAACTTCAATTTATTATACAGAAATAATCACACTATACACACACCGTGTACATTTTTATTAATCGATTTTCAATTCAATAATTTTTTTTTCATATAAGTTTGAAAAACACTGATTGATTCAATATACAACATGTCATTTATTGATACTCAAATGATTAAATGTAAATAATGGTACATTAAATAAAACACAACCACACCTTCATTAATGGTCCAAATCGGCTAGTAAACTTTTCAATTCTTAATTATTTTTTTAAAAGTTTGAGAATCTCTCATAAATACTTATCTGGTGATTGACCGCCTGATTTGAATATGTAAACAAAGTACGGTATAGCGTAATTTCAACCAAAATTCATTATGAACATTGCAAGCAAATATCAATACCTTGTTGACGTATTCAATTTGAACTTGACCTTGAATTTGAACTTGTACTTGAAATAATGCGATGACATCATTAGATGTTTTTGTTTTTCTCTAATGACAACATATATTCACTCATTAATAAAACCGAAGATTCTCAAGCTGTCATAATAAATTATTTTATTATTAATAAATAAATTTTTTCATACTAAAAAATTCTTAGGCCCGTTTTAGTATATTTTTTTTATTATCGTACTGGCATAATATTTTTATAATCGTAATAATTGATTTTAAAAATATCGTAAATTTTTTTATTGTCCTTCATTTTAATTTCATAAAATGATGATTCCAAAGAAGATGTACGTTATTCTACTTTAACTTGATTTGATTTTTTGTCCACCTATTAATCGATTGTTTCCGCAATTTTTAAATATTATAATTACATCCTAAAAATTCTCCGTAAAATCAAACACTCAAATAATTAATATTCGGATATTTTTTTATAATTTAAATCAACGTATTTGGAAATTAGGAAACCCGAAATTATAAAAATATTTTTTATTAAAACATTTCTACTGATTAAAAGTCCATTCTGTATATAAATATGTACGTAACATTATTCTCTTTTCGACATCCAATGCACGTTAGATTTTCTTTGCAATTGAGAAAAATGCTTCAAAGCGCAGTTAGAAACGTCTGAAAAGAATATGTAAATAATAATACAAAAGAGTAAAATAGAAATGCTTCTGTAATGTATGCACGAAATATATACACATTATTTATGTATAACAACGATTCTTTTGAGTCGGCAAACATTTCACATTAATAATACACACTTTAATAGAAGATTAATTTAATTAGTATATTGTAATATTTGGAAAAATTTCAATTTGTATGAAACAAAATTATTCTCTTAGTATATGTTCAACTAAAAATATTAAAAAAAAAACACGTGTACAGTGGCATTATTATGTGACGCATAGCTTCTAAGTCAAAGGTCGTGGGTTCACGATCCAATTCAGTATTACACAGCAAAAGATGCACGCTTCTGATTGTGATGTAATATTATTATAACTTTCCTCTTACAATAATCACGATATTATATGATTTCTCTTACTAAACTTCCAAACACGGAGAGTTTTGTATAAGAATTAATCATCAGTAATACAATATGGAATCGAAAAGCGAAAAAAAAATATTAGCTGGCTTCATTTAGAGCATATTTTAATTAAAATTATATAAGCGTTAAGCAAACAATTCTTGGGGTTAAATTTGAAAAATAGCGTAATAGCTCAGGAGATAAGACGTGTGGCTACAAATACTGTGTGGTCATTGGTTCAAATCCCATTCAAGTACAAAAAAATATATTTAATCGGTTATTACGACTGGGAGATCGGGAATAATATTGATAAATCCCGATCGATCACACCGATCTAGGTTTACTCTGATTTCCTGCATTGTAAGGTAAATACTGAAAGTCGGTGACCTGTGTAACTAGTAATAGTTAAGATCACCGACAGACAATTATCAAGTTTTTGTGTATAAAAAACCACAATGTATAAAATCCTTTTTAAAAAGGCATATATAAATAAATGAATAATTAAAAAAAAATTATCTCCGGTATATAAATATTTTCCCTTGCTTAATCGAGTCGAGTTTATTTAAAAAAATGATGACTCATAATTAATAATTCGATTTATTTTATAAACAAATGTCGATGATTCAAGCTCTATCTAGTTTTTTATAAAAACAATTCATAATTTAAATATCTTTGATTGACTGAGTTCTAAAAAAACAGTCGTATAATTATTTTCATACTTAAACTATAATCGAGTGGAATAAGAGTGGATAACTGTATACGCCTTTTTTCCATTAAATGAAATATATGAAAAAAATCAAAATTCTCACATGTCTGGACATGTGTAAAATCGTTTTAATATAATTTAAGGGCATTTACCTGTTACCAAAGATACAACTTTATAACTAAGAAATTGTTAAGATCACTGACAGACAATTAATTAAAACGTTGTTTTGTCTAAAAATGCTGAAGATTCACTAGTGAATTATAGTTTTTGGGGTGGGTTTTCGCTCGGTTATAATATACATTAGTCAAACCAAAATATAGTCCTGAACTAAGGTGTTTTAGTTCTAAATTTGGTATGAAAGTTTGTTTGTTAAAAATATGTCGACGTGGATGTGGCAGGAGCTTTGTTTAGTCATCACTTGACCAACTTTGCTTGTTTACACAAAATGTGTTTTACAAACCAAATATATAACACATGTATGTACATATTATTATGTCACTATTAATTATAAAAGCACGTTCAAAGACAAGTCCTAAATATCTACTATAATAATATTCATCAAAATGTAGTATTTTTGGATACATTAATTTTTTATAATATTATATAAACGTAATTATATGGTGTGTCAAAAGACGGTCACACTTTATGATTCTCCATATTTGAACGAAGCAACGCTCATTTGTTATTCTAACTATGATGACAGTCTGTAAATAATAATTATGACCCATATTCACTAGTCGCTGGATATACATATAACTAATATTTTTATTTTTTTTTAATTAAAATTATTCTATAAATATTGTTTTCGAATTAAATATAATATCACAAGTTCGGCCATTTTAGAAATTGGACATATTTTCCCGATATAATAACAATCCAAATAACATAATTAAACAAATAATTCAATTATTAACACTATACATGGTAAATACACCCATTCTTTACCGAAAACAATTGAAGTATTTAAGGAAAATTTAAAAATATTCCATTTAAATCAGATATTTTTGTATATTTTAAAGGTAATCAATATGAATGACATACAACATTTTTAAGATTAATTAGAATTTCATATATATATATATATATATATATATATATATATATATATATATATATATATATATATATATATATATATATATATATATATATAAAATATTAAGTTTTTGTATCGGTTTTGAATTGGGGTATAATTTAAAAAAATCCAGGTTCAGGTTTGGTATCGCCAATAAGTTAAATCCAATCAATTTGTAAATATTTACTTGTTCTTCAATGAACGTATTTTTCAAAAAATATTATCAAAATTTTATCTATCAATTTTATTTTCAATATCAGTGAGAATTTAATAAAAAAACACATTTGCAATTAATAGATCAGCTTTGAATTGGGGTATAATTTAAAAAAAATCCAGATCAATGGTCTTTGTTCAGGTTAACTCTATTTTCTTGGATTGGCTAGATGTATCGCCAATAAGTTAAATCCAATCAATTTTTATAAATGTACTTGTTCTACAATGAACGTATTTTTCAAATAATACTATCAAAATTCAATACATCAAACTTAATCCTTATGGATATTGTTACTACCCGTAATTCAATAATCAATTAGAAGAGGTCTATAAGAATTGGTTTTCGGTTCAAATAAAATAAATTACACCGTGTCCTCGATAGATAAGGACATATGTTAGGTCTAGACAGATCAAAAGACAAGAATGTTATCGATCAGGTGAAGTAAAGTAAGGAAAGAGTATTCAATTTCTCCTCACGATTCGAGTAACATCTGCACCGTAGTGCTTACCAGTTCTACTTGAAATATCATCTACACACTATCGCCTGAATTTCAAAATTTAACCCAAGCATATTTTGCCAATCCTCATCATAGCAAAAATAATTTCGTATTGTATTTCTGATAAATGAAATTATTAATCAGCAAAAGACGCAGCTTTATATGAACCCAAGTAACGTACGCAAGTAAGGATTGTTATAAGAAAATACCAGAAAAGGTAATATGTAATATATAATAAAAACTAATATATATATATATATATATATATATATATATATATATATATTTATTATTCTACTTATGAAGGACAAATAAATAATTACAGTACAAGAGTTCTGAAAACTTTTATCAATATTTTACTAATAGTGGAAATATATCAATTACCACCATGAATAAAAAAATAAGAATGTATATTTTATATTCTGTCTGTACCTAAGATATATTTTTCATATTTCGTTATTTGTATTTTTTTTCCTTTTTATCAATATGAGTCGCATGCTTTTCAAATATTCAGCGCTATTTATCATCACTCCACAGATTTTATTATTGTTTTTTTTTTTAATACTAAGAGGTAGACACAAATTTTTCTTTGAAATTTCTTTTACAAAATCAAACCGTTTGATTTTAATTAAATATTTTTCATTCAACTCTTCTACGTTGGTAATAATTGTTAAGATTGTGGGTTGGTTTCAAAAATACGCGTCGTTATAGATCGACCTCATATTGTATTTTGTTGTATGTTATATTGATTAAAAAATCAATATTAAAATTATTGAATAATTAAATTGTATTTCTTTCAGTGATATGAACTGAAAGTTCATGAAAAATCGCTTTTCAAAACACGTACAAACAATTTTTCATGCCATCAGCTGTTCGAGGCGTGAATTGCGCTTCCTTTCCTATTAAATACCAACTTTTATACATTTTTCATCGATTTTAGAAGAAATTTTTTTTTTCCGAATTTCCAAATAATAAAATAAAATTCGTGCCCACGGAGGATGAAAAAAAAAGACAAACTTTGTTTATATAATATATTATATTTAATATATTATATATAATTATTATAATATTACTTACGGAAATAGTAACATGTCTCATTATTTCTCGAAATTAGATAGAAAAATATATTAGACGAAATGAATCTTCTAGTATCATTATCATCAGAAATATGACAAATAATAAAATGGGGGTTGTCTAAATCGGCATGAATATTCAGAAAATCCCGCTAAAATGATTGCAAACAATATGTAAGGAAATTGTATAGGATTAAATTTTGTGTATAAAAAAATTACATTCTGTCTTCTTTTATAATGAGTCATACATATATGTTAGCGCGTCTTCGGGATTAATTTCTTTCGATTTTGTTAATATTCTATATTCAGTTATATTGATTCATTGATTATTTGATTCATATTTATATAATAAAATGCCTCTTAAGTTTGAAAATAATATATTTTCCGTGCTGAGAGACGTTCGTGCGCGGTACATGTCGACCTTTTTATAATGAAACGTGCGGTATACTTTTATATGTAGGTACTCTGACCGCACTATTTGGGGTTTGAGGTTCCCAGGGTGGTTTTATATACAATATATTTATTTTTATACAATATTATCGAGAATGCCGGTGGAGAATTTGAAGGGCCTCGAAAAATTCCGAGTTTAGCTTGCGTGTGTTGCCGTACTTGGCTAAAATATAATATCCGATACAATCACTGTGTGCCCAATAATATAACAACAATAACTATTCCATGACACGCTATTAAAATAAAATATAAAAATAATGAACATAACTGTATAACGCGAATATGTTTGCAGAAATATATATGTATATAACTGAATGGATTTTGTAATACACGAATACAATTTCATGAAGATTTCAAAACAATTTGGTTGGTGGAAGCGTTATCACCGATAAGAATGCCAGACAACTTAATATATAAATATCAATATGGCAGACCAGGCAGACGAACCTGGCAAAACCAATTAGTTTAGTCAAACTCATCTGCTTGGTCCGCCATCTTAATAGTTATCATCAACTTATCCGGAATTCTAATATCGGTGGTTTCGGATGTATGTATGTAGATAATTTGGTAGATTAAATTTGAAAATTAATTTCAAAAGGTTATGAGACCGTTGTTGTAAACATTTCGGCGACAGTCCATCTCTAGTATTTTTTATGAAATAAAAATGGTTTGGGTCATTTTTTGGTATATTTAGGATCGTGTTGCAATATTACTTCATTTGGAGAAAAGTGAGTTGTCAATAATATGATTCTTTGGACTAATTAAATAATTTCAAAGTTTTAGTGTCTTTATAAAAATTTATTTTATTCATAATTATGGCTAAAAATCTCAGATTTACAGGTGGACCTAATATTTAATATTCTTTAAATAATTTTGAATCATAATTCCATTTTACTAATTTTTCTTAAAAACTTTACTCAAATAATCCCTAAAAATTCACAAGCCCAAGTTATTTATTTATATATTTAATGGCTGAGAATTAGAAGGGTGGGTTTTTCGGATGAATAATTTTTCCTTCAAATATAAAATTATGGAAACCCAACCACAATATGATATTTTGATTTGTTTGAAAAATACATATTTTTAAGGGCTTGGTGGAATTATTTTTCATAATTTATGTATGTAAAAGTAAAAGCACTCTCGGGCATTAAATATTTAAATAGTCACTATCTTTTGAATGTAGTTGGATATAAATATGTTTAAAAGGACTATGAGTCAATTACTCGGGTACGGTTACGTTTTAAGGGTTAATTGGAAATAATATACCTGAAAACAAACGCGTACCAATGACGTATCCGCGAAGGTCTCATTGAGGTCACATAGTCGAGTTGTTTGTTGAAATTTAGTAGTTAGAACAGTGGCTAGCAAATGTATGTAGGCTTTCGTGTTGGCTTATACAGTTAGGGGTTGTAGGGAGGTTGAAGGGGTGTGTAAAGGGTAAATGTTAGAACGGCGTTGTCATGGAAACCACGCGACGCCCACCCACTACCACCCACCACCACACAAATACAATTATTAAAAAAATATCAAACAATAATCAATAATCAACATTTCAAAGTATGCATATTATTATTGAATAAAACAATTTATTAATCGATAAAACAAATGGCTTTTTAGAATGTGTTACTATGGCAACGAACACAAATAATACACACCATGCCCATTTAAAAAAATATATATAATTTAATAAATGAAAACTTACTTATTCTGCGTTCAAGATGCAGGGGTTGCTCGGTCGAATTGCACTGATAAAAATGTTCAATATAAAATTCACTCAATGTTTATATGTGTAAATAAGTTCATGTAAAAATTCAATATATTCGTGTAAATATTCTTCACTTTTGATATGTATTCGAATCACAATAGGTCGAATTGAGCTTTTATATATTTTGTAAGTTTGCCACTCCCTCTAGCGCGACAACCTGTCGTGCTAGCAAATGTCAAAACCCAACGCCACTTTGAGGTTATATCTTGGGTCTAAGCCTTCTTATTTTCACACCGTACAAAGCTTAAAATTACAAAATGCTTATACTAGAGCTTATTTTAAATATAATCTAAGATATGTGGTTTAAGGCCGGGTCGCTGTGACCCTTGATATGTATGATTTTCACACTTATTCACTATGATTCTTACATGCGAATGTAGTCGGGCACTGTCCGGTGGTTAGTTAGTGCACTTTTAACACAATATACACGATTCACAGGTTCAGCTGTTGTCCATCGCGGTGTTTGTTGTTACCGAAGATCGCTCTGTATGGGTGATAAATACAGGTCTTTGGGTTGGTTGTTTCAAGACATAACCTAAGGGCGGTGGGTGATGATAATGAAAGGTTGTTGGTCGCCGTTTGCCTTGCCGTGATATAAGAGGTGTGTTGTGTACCCTCGCGTAGATCAGGTGGGCGGGGGTTGAAGAGGGTTGTAGGTTGGGAAAGGTGCGCGCGCAGAAACACCCCTGCAAAATTAATGCCCCACAAACGGAGATACACGTTTCGAGAACATTCGTATGAAAAATAGTCTTTGCTGCTGCATCACACAACCATCTCTCTACATGACTACTGAAGTCTCATGCCGAATTCAGTAGACCCCGTCTAGGCACTAGGACTACTTCCCAAAATGACTTTGCCCATTCGCCTTTAGTAGGTCTATTTTACTGCTTCGGTTAAAAATACACTTGGATTAAACTAGCAACCAATACAATGTTTTATTAATAAATTAAAATAAGCATGTTCTAGTTAAATGCCAGAGTTATTTGTCTCAGACCATGAGCGCCTGCAGAAAAATAATGTACCATGGCATTTTTTGTAAAAAAAATTTAAACAAATTATTTCAAATAGAACTTAATTTTATCAAGAAAAAAATTGTCTTTCTACTCTCTTGAATAATACAATATAAGTTAAATCTATTAGTAAGTAATACAAAAACTTATCTACAAGGGGACAAATTTCAAGGAGATAATACGAAATGCGAGTGTCTTTATTTGAAAATGTATATTATTAGAAGATTGAATATTTTATTTATTTATTTATTTTACGCCCGAAGGAGGGGGTATTTTTTATACACAACAACGTGTTGATTTTTCTTTCGGTGATTTTATATATTACTAATTACACGTGTCACCGACTTAATAATCAGTATTTATCTTATAATACAGGAAATCAGAGTAAAACTGGATCAAGGACGATCGATCGCGATTTATTAATATTATTTCAGTTGTAATAAACAATCAAATCAATTTAAAAAAAATGACTTGAGCGGGATTAGAACCCATGACTTATGGTCTTATCCCTGAGCAATTACGGTGGTAAAATTTTCATAGTACCATTATAAATAAATTCGTAATAAAGAAGCATTTTGTGTTATCGATGATAAAACTACATATTTTCCTCAAAATTTGATAATTGTAGATATGTTTTCGTGTAACTGATCCATCGATATTATGTTAATTATAATTTTATCAATGATTGTGTTTCCTAAACACATTTTTTTTAATTTCGACTAGGCCCAAGTATAAACCCTTATTTATTGAATGTGAAAATTATTCCACTTACCTATTTCTAAATATTATAATAATTAAAATCTTCATAATTATATTTTCCATATAGTATGTGTGTTATAACATACTATGGTAATTCTAATTAAAATTTTCAATTTGTTAATGTTTTTGATGTTCTGCTTGGTTTTTCAATAGGACGGTAAAAAGTTGTTTATTTTTTCATTCAGAAGATGTTTGAATTTTCAAATTAAATAATTTAAGACGGTTTTCATAAGATCACAGAACTCATCACAACATTTAAAAAGCGAGTCTCCCAATAAATACTGATTTTTGATAATTGTCATTCATTATGCATGATTAAATATTACTTTGAAATTCATTTAATATTATTATCATTAATATGTATTAATTGTAGTAAAAATATTATATAAAATCTTATTCTTCCTTCTGGTAACACTGATGGTTGAGGAATCTGTACAGACAGGCATAAAACATACACACACATTCAACAATTATAGATGTAATAACTTTTTTTTATATTTCTTAAAATAGTTTATGAAGACGATTGATTGATTAAAAAATTCATATTGCAATGGGAATTAGCGGAGTATCCTATCTATTATTCATCATGTCAATTAAAGTAACGAACTTTCTATGGATATTCTTAGTTAAACCTGTACCTACAGTAAATTTATTATTACCCAATTAGACAAACTACCTTAAAGTTGGAGAGACAAGGCTGAGTCCGAAGTAGTAGAATTTGTAACAAAGGTTCATATTAAAAATACATTTAATACGATTACCATCTAACACAAATAGTATTAAATCATTTGTATACGGCAACTTCTTCAAATCAAAAATATCTACCTGCTTGCGCATTATAGCGAGACGGCACACGCCTGATTTTTATAAAATATTGTGATAGTAATTTAAATAATTGTATTGAGAAGACAGTGTGTAATTCATTAAGAGGTGAAGGCAGTGGAATGGAACAACTCGTTGCTACACACATAGGCACATGACGGGAAGTCAGTGATTACAATCACGTATTACATTCTTCACTATCATCATAATAATTCTCTATTGAATATCATACTGTCCACTGTATGAATTTTATCAACACATTTTATCTGTGAAAAAATAATTACCTCGATATACAAATCCTGTCGTACATGAGTTGTTTGAATTCATTTTAATTCAGGATTATATTCGCTTTAACACCCTTTACTAAGTTGTTTGTAAATTGTGCTGATGGGTTAATCTGATTTGATAATTATAATAAAAAAATAATAGTATACGTTTGGCTCATATATCAAGTTGTTTGTTTTGATTTCAAGATTATAACGACGTAATACGTTTAATCATACTAATTAATTAATAGTTATATTCACTATTAAAAAACTGTATAAAAATATGTATATTTATTCCTAGAGTTTTTATTTTTATAAATAATGCGATGATATTAAGATAATATTTAAAAACTATTCAAATCACAACAAGTATATTCTTTCGTATTATTTTTAATTTTTAATAAATACGTATTTTTTCTCTGCCATTATGTAATTTTACACAAGATTATACAGGACTTTTTATCGGTGAGTTAATTGTATTAAAAATTATGTTTTTAACCTAATTATTATTAAAAAAAATTACAAAGTTTTGATGTTCTTAAACCAATGTTCATTTTTATATCAGATTAATTGATGATGACAGCGGCTTATTATTATTGTCACTAATAGATAAAAAATGTATTCTAAGAATTAATATATCGTATATATCGATTCATTATTATACTATTGATTTATGTCGGTTTTTTTTTTAAATAAATTATGTTATTCTTACTAATATGTTAACGTATGTAATTGTTGTTCATCTTTTTATTCTTATCCTCATCCTTATGTTTTGTTCTTTGTTAACCTTATTATATTGCTTAAAAATTCAATGTCCTAAAAGGCGTTAATTTAATCAAAATTTCTTGTATTTTATTTTTTAATACACAAAAAATAGAAATTTGAAAAGGCTTAGGTTGTACTAAATTTTCTGCACACTTAGTCAATAGTAGCATTTCATATGTGTACTTTTAAGATGTTTTATTTGTCATATGTCTCCTGAAAACACTCATACAACTGTCAAGTATATTCGACTTCACGTTGTAATTAATTTTTATCAAATTGCTGTAAAAGGCGAAGTTGCGTAACAAAATTGCAGTTCATGTCAAGATACAATTAAACATGTTTCCTTTCAACTGTCCACTCTGATGAGCACCCCAACTATTATTTTAAATGAGACTGGTTTTTATTATAACAAAGCCTCTAAATAACTGGATATGCAGGTACTCTGGAAATCTAATCCTGGACAATGGCCGCTTTCCCTATTGTATCCCATCACGAGAGGTTTACTATTACATATTACGCCATGTACATTTAGATGGAATATTATATCAATTGTCACTATTGATGAGTTTTTTAACGGGATAATTTATTCAACAAGCATACAGACAGCAGACCATTTGCAGAACGAGTACATTTTGATTGTTTGATTTTAAAATCCATACAGTATTTCAGCTTTAAATATTGACGGTGAAGTATCTCTATTTTCAGCTGAACTAAATATTTTATTTGTATATCATAAAAATTCAATAAATGTTTAATACTTTTATAAATATCCTTTCAAAACGCTCTTGTACGTCTAAATTACATTTCAATGAAAGGTTTCATGAAAAGGACGTTTAGATTTTTCATTAAGACTAATCACTGAAAATATTAAATAATTATTCTTCTAAACGGTTGGTGCAAGAAATTGATCTTTTTAAATAAAATATAACCTATTCGTATTATTAACTATAAGTAATCTTATAAAATTTGTATTAGTATATTGAAAATAAATATTTTGTAATAAATTAGAACAGGTTTGCATTATCGAAATTGCATATTTCCTTATGTTTAGAATACTCCTGCCTATTTTAATACCTATTCTATGTTTCTTCTGTTTTTAGATTTAATGTCAAAGTTAAAAACAAAAACTAACTTACCGCAAACGGCTGTGATTTGTGATACAGTGGTACCTCGATATAACGATTTCCAATTTCCCTTGATATTCCAATCTATCTCTATGTTAATTTTACCTCTATATAGCCTCTAAAAACCACGATATAACATATTTTCGTTAATCGTTTTGCCCATTTTCAACCTCTAGACAGCGAATTTTTATTTTAAAAACCTCTACATGTACATTGAAGTTCTGAATATTATCTAGGAAAGCACAAGGCTAAATGACAAAAATAGAACTGTCTAAACTTGGAAATCCCTAGCTGATGACAACATTTTTTAGTATTCTTTATTTACGCATTTTATATTCTGGATTTATTCTAATCAATATGACGTTTGCTTTAGTAATTTATATGCACCTCTTTTTCATTTTCATAGTAAGGACATGTATTTTTTTTATTTTATTATTATTATTATTAAGAGAACACAGTCGTCTGGAATACCAGAGAATCTACATCTCTGATGGAGCTTTCTTTGGGGAGGTTTTTATACACACAACGTGTTAATTGTTTGTCGGTGATCTTAACTATTACTAATTACACATGTCACTGACTTAATAATCAGTATTTACCTTACAATACAGGAAATCAGAGTAAACCTGGATCAAGACGATCGATCGGGATTTTATTAATATTATTCCCGATCTCCCAGTCGTAATAACCGATCAAATCAATTTTAAAAATTCTTGACTTGAGTGGGATTCAAACCTATGAAGCTGGTATATATGTAATATGAGTGCTTGTGAACCTCTATATAACCAATTTTTTCATTCCCTTTGAACTTCGTTAAATCTAGGTTACTTTGAGCTTAAGCTTTGTCATTTACTCTACACGTGTAAGAAACAAAGAGTAGGTGAAAAAACACCTGAAGTTGATAAGTATTACAATTTGTGATCATAGTAATGCAGATGCTTTTCCTCGTGAAGCGTTTCCTCTGTTGACTCGGGTTTGTTTGAATAAAAAATATGTATATTTGGGCTCAGCGTGAATGCGGATTATAAAGCTGACAGTCTGTATGTTAGTTGAGGAGTTTAGGCTTTGTAATGTGGATATCTGATGATAGTTGTGTGGTTATGATGATGTGATATGACCGGATGGTATAGCACTGCATGAGCAGCCTAGCGAGACGGACACGCGGCATGCGCGTGCCCCGCTACCTACATCTTGGCTAAACACCATTCAAATGCCACTTTCTTGTCTTTTAAATTATATAAATAAAACATCGAGGGTCTTAACTAGTCTACCAGCCTGCTGTGCTGTCGCAACTCACTGATCACCCTTCTATTTTAATAATTAACTGGCTTGTGCCCTGTACTTACAACTTACCCTATCAGAACTATGTACGTGTGAAGTATATGAAGATACACCCGTTAAACAATATCATAATTAAAAATAAATAAACATCAACTAATTTTTGAAAGCAGACTTTAAAAGTTGCAGATTTGCAAAGCTTAAATTGACCAAATTTAATTCTAATCTATCAATTATTGTTTAATACCGATAGGGTATTTATTGCATGCGATGGGCGACAGGGTAATAAACACATTTAAAAGTATTTTATTATGATTGTATTGATTCGTTTCAACCAGAAATATCTTTAAATCCGTATTATTTCAAATTCATCAGGCCCCATCATCATATATTTATATTTAAAATAATCTTATAATCACTTCTAATAGGCTATATAAGTACAGGTTCACCCCTTCACAAGTATTTTTTGTATTTATTGAGTAAATTAATTATTACTTTATTCATAATGTATTGGGTATTCATAAAACAGATTAGGTAATTATGTATATTTAGTTTAGTTTGACTTAAACCCAAGCTCTTATAAATGGACTCGTTTGTTTATTTTAAGGACACTTTTAGTATTCTTATAATATTTTAATTTCCATGTTATAAATTACCTAAACATAATGAGTGAGTAACATATAGGATTCTTTTTTTCAATGAATATCTTAATGGAAAATAGGAAAATTCAAATTTAAGAAACTGTAGAATCAAATAAGTTATGTTCAAAAACATAATGATTGTCAAGGAGTGCAATTCAAAAAGAAAGTTACAATTTCAACTAAGTATTAGAAATTTTGTAATTGAATCTATGCTATGATACAAAATATATTATTGATAATTATTACTTGATGAAAATAACTATTTTTAGGTAAGGATAGAATCTACTGTAATTTAGTTTTATAGAATTACCTATATTGAAATGTACACATTATGTACAATGTAGTGTGTACAACTTTCTCATTTAGTCACTAAAAGTTAATTTCAGGGACATTATTCCATAAATCATATTGGATATGCATTTGAAATAAATAATTACAAATAAATGTAATGTGTGTGAAACTTTTTTGCACATTTTACATTGTTGGTCCTGAAGGGGCCAAATTCATTATAATTATTTTATGTATGCGCTAGGTATCATATTTTTATATCAGATTAAGAAAACTATTTGAATTTTTATTTATTATTTGAAACTATCAGCCATATTAACATTGATTTGAACAATGTTTAAGCTTTATTTTTAATACAAACTATAACTGGAGAGTGAAAACCATACAATAGAAGTGGAGAAATATTATTACATTTGTATGTATATATTTTTTGTTTAAGATTTACTGTATTTGTAAATTTAAATACTTTGGATATTTTTTTTAAAATGAAGGTGTGAATGTTATGGATGATATAAATAGTATGGTGGATAAAGATTTATGTTAAATTTCACAATATGTAAGGGTAAATTAATAATTAATTGTAGTACAGTTGGATCCCCGCTGATATCAAAGGTGAACCTAATATTTGTTTTTATTGAAGGAATAAAATCTATTTTTAATATTATTTTCTCTCCGTAATACTTTGACACAAAAATTTGAGTTTTCCTTTGATTCTCAAGTTTATTTAGCAAGTTACTTCAGAAATCACATATAAATTCACACTCAGACGCATTGTAGCAATAACTTAATATTGGAAGTTTAAGGTAATACTTAAGTATGAAGAAATTTCATTATAAAGAGGTAAGTATCCTTTTTATCGAAAGCATATCTCAATAAAAACATACTTTTACACTTTATCGGGTCCATAACGTCGGGACAAATACTATTTTCTCCAAATTTTGCATAATAGGATTTAATTTCATATTATTTATAGTTTATGAGGAACAGGCAAAATTCTTAATCTTTTAAGTTATTATTACATATATAAATTTACGGTGTCAATAAAAAATGTGTTAAAAGATATTGATTTTTCTGACAGAGACATAAACTATTAGCTGTAAACGCTGACTTAAATATTATTTTATTGAAAACATGAAGAATGAATATATTCTGATTTTATTTCTTAATAATTATAAACAATATAAAAGAAGAGAATGTCAACAAAATATGTATTACTTATACTTAACATCGTAAATTACAATTTTTACATTAACAGCACAATGCTGCAATCTCAACAGGATAAAGTACTAATTATTTCTTCAGTGACATGAGAACTCCGGAAACAAGCGCAATGAAAGTGAAACCTTGAGCAGCGACCCTTAATCTCATCATTCTTTGAGACATTTTACGGTCCCTTTGCACCATGCTTATTAATCCAAATGTTAGAGCTCCGACTGTTACTCCACACCCTGAAATGTGTAATTAATATTGATTTTAGTTTTTGCTATACAAATAGGATTTATTTTTCTGGCACTAATGCCAAATAAATATGTATTATTTTAAGAAAATATAGGTATATTATTTTCAAATCAACATGCATTGCATCAGAATCTATTTTCGGTGTTATAACCAATGATGGATATTTATAATCTTGTTTGTCAGGCTTAATCTATTTTTAATAAATGCCTCCTTTTTTGAATTGTAAATGTGGATAATAATATTACATAATTACAAAATAAAAATTCAAAACGTTAAATTAAACGCATTTAAAATATTCCAAAAATTAATAAATAAATTAAAATAAGAAATAATGGATTGTTATGATTAAATATAAAAAAAAATTACCTATGGGTATTAATGGATTTTCTTTGAATTTTCTGATCATTTTTTGTTTTGTAGTCTCAGAGGTGGTTCCCATATCATTTTTAAGTTGGATCCAATCCAACTCGGAAATTCCATGTCCTTCTTTGAAATCATCAGACATTTTTACGGAAGAATCAACCACAGACGACAACACTTGTGACAGACAAATATCAGTGTTGATATACGAAAATTCTCGAATAATAGAAAAACATAAATAAATTGATATGATATTATTGAATTTCTTCTTCTGTTCAATTTACTAATTGGATTACATAAAACGATCATATAATAATTCGATTTTATTATTAGTCTGTCATTGGCTTGGCTCCACAGAAGTTTATGTTATGTGTTGATAAAAATAACAAACATTAAAAAAAATTAAATGATAAATGCATTATTTCCTTTGATTTTTTACAATTTTATGAAACCATTAATACCAAAGCGCTATGTATGGATGAATATAGCAGTTGTACAGCCATAACGTCAGTGTCAGCCATACCTGTCATGCGTCATGTCTTCACAAATCTGTCGACGTGAAAGTTTTTCAACCAAAATGGTTAGTTTCTACCTTATTTACTAGTTATATTATTAATCATACATATATTTTTTCAAATATTCATAGTTTGCTTTCATTCAGAACGTCCAAGGCCGTATAAAAGCCATATGCTTGTCTACATACTAAAACGAAAAAAATACGTTATTTTACATTCTGATAACGTTTATATAAACCTATTTAAGGTTATAAAGTATGTTTTTAATAATATTAATTGATTTTCTGTTCGATATCATTATTATATCTGTATCCAGGTTGATAAAATGTTCCAAGTTGCACAATATTATTTGTTTTCATTTTTTATGAACTTTATGAATACATTAATAGTGAAATTTAATTCACTCTATTCTATAATAAATTAAATTACATTGCTTATATTTTTAAACCATCAAATAAATCAATTCAAAAAGATATTACTAAAATATATTGGTTTTTCACTTCAAATACACGTCTTCGTGAAACTGCTGTATTTTGATTAAAATAAAACCGTGATTATTGACATAAATCTTCATAATTACACTCATGTATAAAATTCATAATTCATTTAGTCTAAAATATTCGATCTAATATACTTGTTTAGTGGGAATACTTCATGGGTCAAATTGATATATAATAGTAAACGGTATATAATTTGTGAAAATACTAATGTAGGGTTAAATAAATTTCTGGAAAGTCATCCTAAATGCACATTCATTAATGAAGCTTTACTTCGTTTGTTTATTTGCAGATTGGCAAAATGTCAGCATCATATTCCTAGTCTCTTTGGAGCATTGTCAAATTACATAATTAAATTATTTCTTTACGCATCCCAGTGCATGCTTTGGCATATTAATTTAAATTTAGTTAATTAAATAGTCGAAACACCGAGTTGATACTTTGTGTTGTTTTCTTAATTACTGTTTGCTTATCAAACACTTCACTTTCTAGTGGCGTTTGAATTGTTCTGGTAAAATCTCAATTTTAATCTTTTCGCGTCACCGCTTAGTTTGATGCCAAGTCGATTGTGATCGTTGCATTTACTGTATTCACCTGGCAACTTGCTGCTATCTCGTATCGCGGTTAGGAAAATTGACAATAATTTGGAAAGAAGGCATCACAATGGCTGATCCTGGACGTATATCTTCAGGAGTATCCCTGCCCCAGTGGATGAAGACGAAGGCCAATGATGCCAACATGACGCGGTGAGTATTTGCAAATTGTATTATTTATTTATTCTTTGACAAGAGAACGACTCGCCAAAGTGACGTCACACGACACATTCAAACATGTACATATTTATTTTTTTAATTCCATTATCTCTATCGTGAATTTATCTTAAATACGATACATTGTGCTCGTATCTTTTATTAAATTGTACAATTTCTCTACACTTTGTAAGTTTTCTTTTCGTTTACATAATAATTATATATTTACTGTGCCAATTAAAAAAAAAACAGCAATGGATTTGCGAGAACTTACTTCTAGCTTACTTATAATTAGATTTCTAGAAATGCTCACACATATGTTATGGTGCATGCTTTGTATTTATAAATGCTCTGTTTCTCATAGTTTCTTATGGGTTTAGATCAAATTTTAATGTTTAGACACGCTCAAATTTAACCCATAATATACTATATTACGAAGTGTAAGGTTTGATCGTAATTATAATCCGTCGATCAATTTAAATAAATATTACCTATAATGCTAGGAGGAAAAATAAGACCAAACCTAAATTAGAGCGAATTTTTTACCTGAAAGAACTGGCATAATGGCTTTAAAAAATGGCATCCTTTATTTGAAATAACAACCAGTTATTTAGAAGACTAATATGGGGAAAATATAAAAAAAATAAAGTATCTACTCGTATATAGGTTTATAATAAATAGACTAACGTAAAATAGATCAATGGTGTATAAATGAGGCTATTTTTAAGTTATATGTTAATTTGGGAGACTTTTTTTACTAGTTGTTAATTATTAACGTTGTAATAAAAATAAATATGGATGAAAACGAAACAGTTTTAGAGCTACTACGTTGTTTTAATAAACAGCTATTGTTTGATGATATCATGGCATCCTTAATATGAATCATCTCTATGACAATATAAATATAAATATAAAATCCCCTGATATAACTGACCACCATCAACTGATGACGAGAGAATAAAATATTATTAAATATTTACCGATATATTTAAATAAATTATAGAACAATTGATAAACAAAACTACTAATGATTTATTCAAATGTTTGTTTTGTATACGTCATCGATTATTAAGTGTCTAAATGCTTTATTTACATGTATCAATTTAGACGGTGTTAATTTATACTCACATCTTGTTTTTCTCGATGTTTTGTTCGTCTTTGCACTCTTAATTTGATTAAAAAGTATACACCGCTTGCTTTTTTTCAATTTATCATTATTTATTGAACCTCCTACCAAGTTTGTTTATATTCTTATATCCCCCAACTGCTGTTTAAACATTTGCATTTTCATAGTTGGTTCGTCTGCTATAATTTATAAAGTATCATATTTCGCAGAAATTAAATGACGATCCCCCTGCGACAGTGTTATCTAATAAATTAATGCATTTCAGCAATTTTAATTATATGATTTTTTTTTAATCTCGCGTTCCAATAAAAACAATAATAGATAAATATTAAGTTTTGTAATGTAAACACGTTAATCTTGAATTCGTTTACTGTTTGGCGGCAAATATGTATTGTTAGTTTGTTTAATATTTACTCTAGTCCAAATAGGAAATCTGTGATATTTTGAGTACCCACTGAATGAAAAAATACTTACAATACAAAAACGAGCTGTGTTTAATGAAATTCAGTGAAAACTGTTTTAGAAACCAATGGAAAATTAGTGTAACTAGAAGAACTGTAAGATAAAATTAATATCTCTCTTGGAATTATGTTATTAAAATAGTGTGCATTTTTAACAACATCCTTTTTGACAGTGTTCTATAATCTTTAATTGAAGATATTTTTTTAAGTTTATTGATTTAAAATATACTTTTATTTTCCACAATGATGTGTTATTGTTATAGCAATACGTCACAGACACACCCGCTTTTTGAATGCAATGTTTGTACAAACACCACACATAATAAAATTATTCACATATGTGTATTTGGTTTAAAATAATATACAATTTGTTTGCTTTTTGAACCAATTCTTATCGTTAGTTGTTAGCAAACAATGGCGAGAATATTTACTAAAGTGGAGCAACTCTTGGTTAATTAGTGCAACCGATTTAGTTGTTAACAAACCAACCAATTGCACACGCGTATGAATATTTTTATCATATACATATTATACCAAACCATTTAATATACTCACTTTTAATGATTTTTTAACCTTGTATGTAGATTTGGGTTAATATAACATTTTGACGATCCCGAATAATCGCCTCAGTATTCATCTTATCATACAGGAAACCTTAATTTTATTATAAGTATTCAAGATTGGTTTTTAGAACCCATGACTATGATATTTGTAGCCATGCTTTTATATCTTGAGCTGGTTAATATATAGGGAAAATTCTCAAATTATTATCACCAACCCTAGGGATTTTTATATTTATTGATTATTAAGTTCCTAAATTAGTTCTTAAATATCCTATTAACATAGTCTTTTTTTAACCTTATACCTTACTAAAATAATATTTTTGATACTATACCATTTCTTCTATTACCGAGACCTATGTATCCTTTCTACAAATAATATAAACAATAACTTAAATTGTGTGGATAGTTGACTTGTATGGTGTTGTATGGGAAAATATGTAGTTCTTAACCTTAAATGTATGAGTTTTCAGATTTCAAAATTAAAAATAGAGAGGTTTTTGTCAATTTTTTTTAAGAAAAATATTTTTTAAAAATCCCCATGAGTATTAAGTACTTTTTTGTATTGGTGTAAAAGTATAAAAATAATGTTTGCTTTTAATACTTGAATGACTTTTAAATACAATAACATATAAATCGATAAAATACACATTGCAAACATCTATTATTTAATAGTTACATTGTAATATTGAATAACAAAAAATATCCTGATTTTCTCTACGCGAATTTCACTTATCGGGTAATGTATGTCAAAATTGTTGCGTGCTTTTAATATATTCCAAATAATTGATTTTCATATTTCACAACACCTGCCTTGTAATAAAAAGTAGGACAGATTGTCATTAAGTATCCTTGTAATAGATAATATGTCCGCCACTCCAAATCATAACTTTGTATCCATTCGTTACCGGAAAACCCCTTTCGTCGGAATTGAATGTTTCACATAACCTTGGTGTTGCCATATTAAATATGTCAGAGTTTCTCAAACATTTATAAAAACTATTTATAAGTGCGTGCGTCGTTGTTTGTGACGGTCATTGTGAAGACAATATGAAGCAAAGTCCAATGACCAGTAGTTTCATTCCTTAGTTGCTACATATTATATGTTTAGTGATTTCCATGCAATACGGTATTTATAGAAATTCTGATTCAACACTTCTTTGTTACTTACATATTAGCTAAACAAAAATTTCATTATTTAATTAGAATTTTACATTGTTTGAATAATACAAAAATTCTTATGAATTCGACTTAGGTGTACAGAATATATAAATCTTATTACCTATAACTAACATGAGATTTTTAATAACATTTTTATTTGACATGAATGGTACCTACACGGGGAAGAAAATTTACAGATATAAGGATTAATAAACAATAAAAAGAATAGACTCTACATTAACAAGAATTAATCACTTAAAACTAAATAACAGATTGATTAGTTAAAACCAAATTTGAATCGATTGAATTATTTCAAAGTTATTAAATTATCATTTGTGAAGTTCATTGGTTAAATAAACTTACGTTTCCTCGAATCATATTTGGTTTTATTGTCATAACTTTATTAAACAGCTCTCTAGGATACACTAAATCAACTGGTTTTGTATAATTTAGTGGTGGTAATTTTTTGTATTGATCGGAACACAGCATAAAATACACTTTCTGACCAAAACATATTATATTGCTCTATGCCTTTCATAAATTAATTAAAAAGTGTCGTTAAATTCACCCGTGATGTAATTTGGGTAAATAATGTATACATTTGGGTGTTGAATGGGCTTCACTATTTTTTTTAAGCCTTTGAATTATGCTGTAAATTAAAAACTATAGTTACCCACATTTACCCCATTTGCTATTCAATACAAAACGTTATACGTATACTCTACATTTTATCAATCTATCATAATTTTAGACCATACAATACATCACCGATTCTCAACCTGGGCCTATATAGCCTGGGGGCCACAAAATTTTCAAGGGGTCATAGCAAACTCTAGGACACAGCTAAAACAAAATAATAAAATATTATATCAAAAGGGGGCCACAGGCCAAAAAAGGTTGAGAAACGATACAATACATCATTGACTACACTTCTTTCCAAAGGTCACTAACTTCATAGTTTTGATCACACTTTTATATTTTTTTATATTTAATATATATATATATATATATATATATATATATATATATATATATATATATATATATATATATATATAATACATGTTAGGTTAGGTTAGATAAATGTATGAAGAAAAAAAAAAATTTTTTTCGAATGAATCATTGTCTTGTCGTATTTGATTCTAGACAAGACGACTATGGTTGTTGCTTTTTATGATTCCAATGGCGTTCAAAGTGTGTGTTTGGCCATGGCTTCGTGGTTTGAGTACCGTAGTGGGTTCGATTTCTATGCACATTCTCGTTGTTTCTGTCAGTGGCAGTCGACTTCTGCTACAGACTGCATCATTTGGCCGCTCACTGCCGCCATTTTGCATATTATGACCGATTGTAGATCGCTTTTGGAAATATTACACCTGCACTTTGCGCCCTTCTCTTGATACGGTGACGAGCGACGATGATTGAAAAATTCACCAGCATGTTTGCTTTGTGAGTATTTACACTTCTCCTTTGTCTCGCAGCTCGTGCTGAAATACTTTCACCGTTAATTTTGACCGTATACTATATAAAAACTAGAAAGTGTATCTTTCCCAACCGTATAATATATTGTTTCTTGGTTGTTAGACTATAATTAGCCAACGGGAATTTCATTGTGGTGTGTGTCGATGTACATGCAGTTAGTATTGCATTTGTATTGGCGAGGTCATCGCCATCAGGTATGCTTTTATTTGGCACACTTATGTCAGTGGAAGTTTCTTCTCACATCTAGTTTCACTTTTTTCACCATTGACTCTTGACACTATTTCCATGAACGTCGGAAACTGGGTAAAGTTGATCTTCAAACCCTTCTCGTTATTTCTACTAGGTGATGCAACGCGCGTACAAGTGAACTAACCCACACAATAAATTTACTAATCATTCGATCTTTTGCCATATTTTATTACACAAAAATCTAATGATATACCTTTTATTACCAGGAGTTTTACCAATTTCAATATAGGTTTGTTCATAGCAACCTTCAAAGTAACTGATATTTTTCAACTCCCCTCGAAACTGCAATCTATCCCTCTGTTAATTTTACCTATATACACCGAAGTTTTATCAGTAAATATTGTCAAAAACCTTGATATAACGCTTTAGCTTCGTTATATGTATCTAATATGTGTAAATGTTCCAATGTTACATATCGAAACAGTGCTTTTTTTCATTGTTCAAATTCCTGTAAAAATTCATCAGATAGCTCTAACCATTTAAGTTTAATAATATAAAAAATGAACGATTTGCAATAAAATACACGATAGTCAAATAAAGTAATAAATCAGTTTTGTATACTGAGAATATTTTAGGGGATAGAAGGGTATCACAAGAATAAGTGAAAAAATATTAATAGTGCTTTTGGAATCGAGTTTCTGTGAATTACTCAGTAGTGTATTGTGTCTATTGAATATGTAATTAATATTAATAATAAAAATATAGCTTATATTTGTGATACCCTATCATCCCGTAAAATATTATAAGATAATTCAAGTCCACCCTATATAAATGAAAAAATCTGTTAATTTAATTTATATCCATAATTTTACCGACAGATCTGTTCATTCTCCAAGTAAACCAAGAATTTTCTGTATTGTCAGAAGGTATAAGGCGCTTTTTTTTTAACTATTTATATTTTTATAGCGTTGGACTATTTTTTTATCAATGAACTGTGATATTACAATCAAAATATGAATTCATTGAATATTTCAACACATTTATAATTTCCACGATAAATAGTAACATTTTTTTACATACTCGTCCGATATGACATTGTATGTATTTATTGTAAATTATTTCTTCCTAGTTAAAATTATCATATCACGTTGCAAGCGCCTCGTCCATCGTTATCTTGTCTAGACATAAAATCGTAATACATACAATGTAATTGATATTTTAGTACTTATACCATACTATAAAGAATATGATTATCTGGAAGATTTACCGGTTTCGGCAGCTAATAACATCGTTACATTTTCTAGTTTCTATATTTTTGACCAATCGATTTGGAATCGTGATATTTGAGATTATTTTTGTATGTAACAATGGATTCTTATTCGATTATTGAGTAATAGTGTGGCGAGTGAAAATTATACATGATGCAATGTTGTCCTAAATATCGTCGCCCCCCTGAATGGGTCATCTTAATATAGGTCAAAGACGTCTTATTTCATTTAAATACTATTAAATAAATAAGACAAATAATTTCCGAAAGGTAACAATTTAATTCCTTTTGTAGCTTTCAATAATTTGATAAAAAAAAACCGGTGAACGCGCATTTTGAACATTCGCCACAAGGTTTGTTTACTAATCGCTTATTTTTAACTAAAATAAAATACTGTTTAATATGAAATATACATATAAGGATGGATTTCAACTAACCGAGAATATATATTTTTTTAATAATTAAATAAATAAAAATATAGTTAGTTATTAATTCATGAAGTATTTAACAGACACAAAACGCGACATCCAATACGCGTATTTGATAAAAACAGCTGATTCCAAAACCAAGAAAAAATATTTAATATTTTTAATGTACCCTACAACCCCTTTAAATAGTTCCCATTTATGATCGACGTTGTAATAATTTTATTTTATTATTTATCATGCAATCTATATATTTTAGCAGTTCTACAAGTGGGTTTTTTGTATTTTCCCCCCATAAATTATGTTATGACTTATTAATTATTTTAATTACCAATTGATTGTACGCCGTATTAAAATAAGTAAGAGACTAAGTTTTGTAACATCTTGTCATAATGTATCAAAACATTATATTTAATAATTTAAAAATATGTCGCCCATTCGAAATTTTCACTGATAATCATTTTTTTCTATAATGTTATAGAAAAGATCATATGGATATTTTAATATAAAATATTTTTTGTTTGATAAAAATGAACAATTTATTGATTCTACATCTAATGGTCCAAATCCACAACCTAGTTTTGTTTTTAAATTTTCAAGATTTTGATAGTTAGACGGCAAATTTACCTCAATTTTTACACTTCATGGTATGAGATTTAAAATGAATCAAAATCAGCAATCTTTTTTTTAATTTAGTTGTTTTGTACATATTATTATTTATAAAAAAATCTAAATCAACCAAGGATGCTCAATAAAAATGTCAAAAATACAAATTTTGACTTTCACCTTTTGACTTATTCTACAAACAATTTAAATAGATTATAGCCGTTACGACCCTCTTATATATTAATTTATAAATAAATATTCTACAATATTCATCCTTGTGTCTCTTTGAGGTTACTTGTCAAGGCACAATTGATATTATTCAAATAAACAAATAATTTGTTAAATACGACAAAATGTAAATAATGATGAACATATGTGTTTGTTGGGGGTTTTATTATCACATTTTCCGCAGCAGTTGCATCATTTAAACTCAACTGCGCATTTTATTTAAAAAAAATAGTAATTCAATGACCTCACAATTATTTAGCTTTAGATTAATTTCACAATACGTTGCTTTATTCATCCATTGTTATATATTATTAGATATGCAAAATGAAAATGTATTTTAACTCGCATTTATATCTTATCTCTTTAGTTCTTGTGTATTCGATAATTAACACGTACATAAAGTATTATATTATTTCCTATAGAATAATGTTATTATCGTGATTCTTTATCTTATCAGTTGTTTTGCTTTCAAATAAAAAAACATAGTAATAATATTTATTATTTTTTCATTAATAATACCTGAGACAACTCATTGCTCTTTTAAATAAATAAAAGAACTACTTATAATAAATAGTTTTATTGTATTGTAGTGTATTTTGTTCAAAACACAATACTTTGTTATCTGTGACATTCGACCACAATACATTAATATGTCGATAGGGGGTCTTTTATTCTGATTATTAATTTCTATAATAATGATTATTATTTATCCCAGCCATGACCCTAAGATATTTTGCAATAAAACGAATACATACTGTCATAATATCTCCAATGACGTTCGTCGTGTAAATATTTGTTTATTATTATTATAGGAAATTCTGCTAATATCGACATTGAATATAAATAATGTCATGTTTTACAAGGCGGACTTGAGGCTATTTTAAGGCTAGCTGGTATTTTTTTTAAATATTTTTGCAATACTCAACCTCCACTTAAAATTCAACCTTATATATATATATATATATATATATATATATATATATATAACATATATATATATATATATATATATATATATATATATATATATATATATATATATTATATTTTTTTTATTCAATTTACCTTTGCGGAAGTGTTTGTCACTTTGTGGCTTCATTTAAGTGTAATCCTTCGTTTCCATGGAATATAAAATATTTTTCATTGTTAAAAATTCACGCACGTGTAAAAAATAACGACCGTGAAACGTGATTTTTTATACTTTCCAAGTCACGAATTCAAGGTTTAGAAATGCGTATTGATATACGGAAACATGAATATTTATTATATGTTTAAAAATAATAGTTAGCTTACATAATGCAGGAAAGTAGAGTAAACTCAGATTAAGACGATAAATTAAAAAATCTTATTTGAGGATGAAATAATACGTCTAGAATTTGTTTAAGATGATAATATTACAATAAAGAGAAAAAAATCAGTCATGGGTTCGAATTCTTCTTATACACTTGATGTATTAGCAGGCCATACAACTGGATGCTTAAATATCAAGATGGCGGACCAAGTAGACGAGTCTGAGTGATATATGTAATTAGTGTTGCCTCAGTCAGTATTATTAAATCATGGTCTCAATCCAGATTTACTTTGATTTCCTCGATAATAAGATGTATACTGAGTCCCTGTGTAACTGGAATGTTAAAAAAATATGCAAATCAAACCGAAAATTCTGAATAGAATTCCATA
Organism: Agraylea sexmaculata; assembly: GCA_022606485.1. Taxonomy (NCBI): domain Eukaryota; kingdom Metazoa; phylum Arthropoda; class Insecta; order Trichoptera; family Hydroptilidae; genus Agraylea; species Agraylea sexmaculata. The sequence goes on from JAGTTH010004741.1 coordinate 57,336, forward strand.
TTAAAGATTTTTTATTAAGTTTTATGGGATTTGAGAACCATAAAAATTATCGTCAAAACAAACATGTTGTTCACTTCAAACTAAACCTTTTTAATTTCAAACTCAACCATTTTATATAAAAATCACTGTTACACAATACAAAGATCGATTATTTATTAGCCTCTTGGGAGTTTAATGTTTGCTATAAAAAATATGTTAATTAATTCGTTTATTTTTTTAATATTCTGTGTAGAATACAAGCTGCTTAGTGGAGTTATTGATCGGTTAATATAACAAAGGTCACCGCTTCTGACCGCATGACATTGGTCGTTTTTAATTTAATAGCTGTTTTGTTGTACACACCCACAGGTGTTTATATCGCGCTTTTAATTTAGTGCAATTTATCGTGTTAAATCACCTCAAAATTATGACCGGAATGTTCTTCAATATGCTGTTTAAATATAGTCTTGAAAGGTGAGTGGGATAACTAAATAAACCTTCATACGGTCGACTAACTACTAGAGCCTCTTTACTGAGTTTTCAGTTAAAACAATCGTTTGAATATTGTATTGAAAGGACATTTCAATCAATATATAAAATATACTCTCCCCAATAGCTTTAATAAATTACTTTCCTTGGACCTCTTATAATCATTATTTTATTATAAAGCATGCGTAAAGTGGATGCTTTAACCTTTCTTGTAATATTTGAACATTGCAACGATCACATTTTTTATTTGATAATTGTTTCACCTTATAATTATTACCAGAGTCCCGCCAAAAATGGCACTTATTTTTATGAAAAGTATCTTTAAAAAATGGATCTTAAAATAAAAAATAAAAAAACCAACATAAACTTGTGCCACTTAAATTTCAATTTTGTGGAAAATGATGTGTTAAAATAGTATAAATTAACCACCGATAAATTGATTATATTATAGTTATTCAAACTATAATATTTATATTTTTGCTAGATATAAAATTATTAATTAACAATAATAATTTTATTTCATTAGATTGTTCTGTTGATATTTAATTTACTGTATATTAAAAAAAGTCTAATTTTAATAAGACATCCTAGGTTTATTAGTTAAAAAGCAATATTTATTTATAATGATATATACGCCTTATTAAGACATTTACATTTGTACAAAAAAAATGTGTAACCAGATTACATTTAATTAAAAAGGACAGTGTTAAAATCAAATTTAAAAAAAATCGATTTATTATGATGAAGAAAAATCATTGATTATGATTATTGTTTAGTCAAGATTATTTTATTTTAGTGTGTAACAGAATGATGGCAAATAATTCATTGGGTGTTAAAAATATATTCCTTAGTAATGAAAGCGTACATTTTATTTAAATGTAGGTATATGTCTACATTTTATTATTGGACCAAGATATTAGAATATGTTAATTATAAAAAAGGACGATTATTTTTTTTTATTAAAAAACATTAAATTCATCGATAATTAAACGATCAATAACTTTTTTCAATAATATCCAAATTGACTCAAATTTCCCAATTTAAAAAGTCGTAGAATCAATGTTTGGTTATTTTTGTGTGATTTTATCTAAGAAGTGTAGGTTTAAAAATAATGATACCTTTATGTCGATTTTTTATTTAAAAAAAAAGCAAAATAAATAACTCAATTAGTTTATGTTTACTATATGAATATATCCATGGGTTAGTGGACATTTTTTGTACGTCAGTTTTTAAATATAATTTCATTTTATATAGCTTACACTATTTTTTAATATTTTATTTAGGATTCAATTCTCAAAAGTCGATTGCGCTGTCTGAATTGTCATCAAACCAAACTATTACCAAACCAAATTATTATTATAATAATTTGCAATATTAAAAATGAAAGGTTGGTGAACTTTTTGTGGAAATTTTTTTTGGGGCGTATAATAAATTTAATATTTGCGTAAAATATCGACTAAAAGAAGGTGTGACTTGAAGTCGTTCTCTTATTGGTCGTTCATTTTCACATTCAACAAGGTCGAAATGACTTCAGATACACGTTTTAATTATTTTAATACAAAGATTAAACACAATCCCGATAAGATACCAGTGTTTATTCTTTTGGCCATCCTCTTTGTTGAATTATTTCCTACGCGCTGCACTCTGATGGAAAATAGTTATAAAGGAAGGTCATCGCTCTTTAGTTTTATGCGAAAACCAGTTCTCCATCTCACTGGAACTCGGATAATACAACTGTATTATGGTATTTTAATTTTTTTTTTAACTATTAAAACGTCTGTCCATGCAAAGGTTATTCGCATATTAAAGGTGACCTTACATTTTAGTATCGAATTTAAAAAAAAAGAGGCTCGGCTGCGTTCTCGCTCGTGATTGGTTGTTTCCAACCGGAGACTCGCGCGATTGGTCGATAATGACGTCATTTTCCTCCTCCGATTGTTCGTGTGAGTTTTCTCAGAATGTGTGATGGAAGTTGGCCTCATTCCCACTTTGGAGAATTCTATTTTGCTGTGCTAAGTCTCGTGACGGTCTGGAAGGCGTCCAATGGGATATTTGCGTACAATCCCGGCCCCTAAACGAGCTGGTGGATATAAGATACACGTTAAAATGACCATTTCAGTCAAGATTATTGAACTGTTTCCTCGTCACGTGGCCTCAACAAGTTGACCTCTATAGCATATTTTCGCACACTAGATATTTATTTTCGATCCAAGGATATCTGCGGCATTATCACGAGATAAATTTTTCATCACGAGCAAAACAACAAACGAATTACGTCATTGTTAAATTTCAGAAAGCGGCCAATTTTTCCTGGAATCGTATCTAGCTCAGAGCGGTTCGTTTGCAGGCATTCTCAATCATCTATATAATAATATTTTAGTGTTAAAAACAATGATTCATTAGTAATGGAAGCCCATATTTTGTTTAATTAAAAATTCATGTTGGATTCTAATGAGAAAATATGGATTATATTTGTTTATACGTCATACTGTTAATTTGAACAAGCATCTGCAAACAAGTTCAAGTTGAAAACACCTGTCCAAGTATCGCTTCGTATAAATAAGTTGTCACGAAATGGCCAGCTTCAGAAACATATTTCTTATCGTTCGGTTCACACACGTTTGATAAATTAAAAAAAAAAACGTAAACTTGCATTTTTTATTGTTTAGTGAATTACTGTGATATATTGTGATACTTTTTAATATAAAACGTACCTGAATTTAAATTTAAAATGGGCAGAATGTTGTTATGGTGCGTTTTACTATTAAATTTAAAAATAATTTTTGTGGTAATGTGAAATTTATTTAATATTTTTGGTTTCAGTGATTTCGATGGACAGTTTGCGTCCCCTCCTGCCCATGACGATTCGTACTTCCTGATCAAGTACCCTGGAATTACCCAATCCATAAACAAGAGTAGTGAATCGCCCGCCCCTCAAGTAATTGAGTCTTCGACTGCCACTAAGAAAGAATCGCACGATTGGTCAAAACATACGCAACCTTGCCAACAATTTATAAGCGGAGTTCCTTTAGGAGCGCTCAGTAAATGTAAGATTCACTTTGAATTATATATTAATTATAAATGTTAATATTTATTGAACGATTCAGGTCCACCTTCAGTGAAACCTAAGCCTGCAGGTACCGATGACGGATTTAAAGGTGAAGGAGCCGCTTGTGGTTCTTCGATATTAAAAGTAGCCCACCAGATGATATCCGGAAGGTCCAACAGCCGCGCCAAGTCAGTTCAGCCTTCTATTCTTGAAGACAGTGTTCTGCACGTGGCACAAGAAACTGAAACAATGAGAAACGAACCAGATATTCCCAGTTCCGCTTACATGAATATGAGAAGAGGTAGTAAAAGTTTGCCGGCTACTCCTCTCAGCTCTCCACCCGGAAGTCCCAATTCGAGGAGAAAGAGCAAAAATGTTGTCAACAGGTAAATACTCCAACACATAAAAATTTGTATTGGATTAGGAATGGAGTATTAAATTTTAATAAACTAATTTAATCATTTACAGATTCTTTACTGGTCCATTTGAATTACCGCCCGACATCTCCGGCAGTAGATCTTGGATACTGGCAGGATTATTCGGACAACAAAGAGAAGATTATGTCTCTACAGCTACACTGAATGATGAGAGTCGTGGAGGTAATTTGTTTTATAAAAATGTTCTCTAGAGAAAATTCTAGAATACAATGCAATCCTCATTGGTTAATAACAAAACTAAATTTTGAATTTGTATAATGCAATCTAAAATTGGTAAAAAAAGACACACAATCATATTATTTATTATACAGATTGTCTTCATTTGAATATAGCAAGTGAAGTCATTAAGGTAGAAAGGATATTTAAGGCTATTCCTCCACTTTTTCTGTTTCTTTTGAATTATCAAATTAATATTTAAAATGCACAATGCCGTTAATGAATTTTCTATCATTTCCCCACTTGCTTTGTTCAAATGAAAGAGTAATATATAAAGTAATATTTAGGTATTCATTCGATTAAAAAGTGATGAGCTTGAATCGTCAATGCTTTTAAATAAAATTTGTTCATATTCAATGGACTCTGCTTGGATCTACAATGATTATTTTACTACCAAAACATGTTAATTTGATTAATCCTGCAAAATTTCGATAGCAAGTATTATTAAATCGTTAAAACGTGCAACACTTCTTCAAAAATTCTACACTAGTTAAACAAAATATGAAATAAAGATAAACTTTTTTTACGCTGGTTCAATTAATGTCGGTTGGTGCCTTCAATAAAAAAAATTAAAATTTGTGTCTTCAATAAGTAACCTTTTAAAAAAGCAATTCTTCTATTACGCAATGCTACAGGAAATCCACGATTAAGATTAATTCCAATCAGAATATTTCTATTCATTTTACGCCGGTGTCTTGGAATGAAACCTTAGCATGAAACAACGTCTACTCAAATATCTCAAAGTTTTTTACCTTTCTAACGTCATTCTATAAATATTTAGTGTTTTATGTTACAACATATGAAACTACTTTTTTGAATGAATTATTAATAAAGTTCCTTTCGTTTCAGGATCATTGGCAGCATCCGTCGAAAACTTAGGTCCAGCTCCAAGTGTGGATGCGTCGAAAGTATCCCAGCAGTTCACAAATAATCCCGAGACACAAAACAAACCTCAAGTATACAGACCGAAACCTTCAGAATTGAGAGAGATGAACTTCTGGTCGCCGACATCCATGTAACAATCACAACATTGAAGATGAATAGCTTAAATTTCTTCAGTATTTCTTGTTTCTGTTTTACTGTGTTAATTTATTGTCAACTACAATTTTAAATATCATCATCATCATTGTTGAGTGTATATGTTTTTTTGAAAGGCTGAATGTGTATGTTATTTGTTGTGTGTTGATGTTATTTAAATAAATGTTATTGCTTTAATCCAAAGTGATTGTAATCAAATTACTTGAGAAATACAGCAAAATATTATTTTTATATAAACCATGAGCCATCTTATTGTTTGACATTTTATTATATATGCTCAATCAAATTAATATATCGCATTGTCTCTTAGACTCATATAATGATAATATTATCTTATCTATTCTATTCACAAAAATTCTAAACCTAAGTTTTGTTTCAAGTATACTTAATTATTTAAGAATGACCATTTATGATTATGTAATAAGTCTAAAGTCACACATTGGCAGGTCCAATTTGATTAAAAATTGATTGAATGAACCCCTTATTTACTCTTTTCTTATATCCTGGAGTGTTGATCTGAATCTTTCATTGTCAATTTAGAATACCGAAAGTATTATTGCAATTTTTGACTCTTTGAAGGATATAGAAATGTTACATCGTTTGAATTCGTTGATATATAAGAGCTCATTAAATATAACAGAAAAAATACCAGTTTTTTATTCTTTGCCTATTGATAGTGTCGATTTCAGATATCCAGCTGTTGTAAACCAAAAAACTCTGCGATTGCCTGGAATTGAAATTAACTATAATACTTCTGTATTATGGACCTGACAATTGGAAGGAGTAATAAAATAAAGTGTTTCTAACAAATATTTTAAACTGCATTGGAGACTATTTGATTAATTTTAAGTAGTCGAATATGCTTAAGGCTGAAATATGTTTTCATTTTAAAAGTAGTTTCTTTGAACACATGTAAGAAAATATAACTTTTTATTTGGTACCAATTTATTAAATTTATACTTACCAATATTTTGCGATAACCATTTTCACCTTAAGTGGGTTCGACTTACGTTCACATGTACTTTTAATCAATTCAGAATATTTTGAACATGTTGATTATTTGGTTAAATTGTTGTAATTTTTTTATCCCACCAATTAATAATAATTATCACCTTTGAACTTATTTATCATGCATTGTTAATTCTTAATGCATTGACGATGATTATTATTATAATAAAAAAATATACCCCTTAATATAGGCAAATAGCTAAACATAATGCGCTTAAAATACATCAGGGTATCAATTGTCACGAAGCTTCTTATTTCCGTTTACAGATAACACTATCAACCTTTTCATTAATTAATATTTATGAGTTTAACATTTTTCTGAATCCAATAAATCATTCTCCTATTAAATTAATTCACTGTTAGTCACCAACGTTTTTGTATTGAATAAACATTTTGCGCCTTAATGTTGGTAATTATACTTCCATTTTGTGTAAACGTTTGTCGACTATAGGCGTAAGAAATATTTTAATATTTCAATAAATGAATGCTTACATGTTTTGTAGTGTTGGCTAGATTAAAAAAATATAGTTTTATTGTGTACTTATTTATTTGATAATTGTTTTACAATTACATGTTCAGTAATTATAGCCACCCGAAGGAGCAGAAAAGGATGATCGGGAAACCAAAGTCGCAGGTGAATAGGGAACGTTTCCTGATTTGGCTTTTTGTTCTGGACCGGCTGCTGGCAGATATTCTAAGTTTGGCTTAGGTTGAGAGCTATTAGGGATTGGTTGAGGCTTTTCAGGTGCTTGAGTGGGGAAATCTTGATATGTCTTGGTCACGACTTGAGGAATCACATAAGCGGCATTTGTGACTACGGGAGCTTTTACTGCTTTGATTTGAAACGGGCTTGTATAAGTTGTGAAATATTCCGGTCCATAAAGCTGAGATGCCTTTGAGAAGAACGGTGTTTGGATATTTTGTGCATAGACACCTTGAAATGGAATGGGTTCTTCCTTTGCAATTATGGGAGAATATACTTGAGGAGCATGATTGAAGATCACACCTTCTAAAGATTCTTTAGATATCAACTGAGGGGCATAGAATTGGGATGAATATACCGTGGGAGTGGAGTATGTAGGCTTGTGAAATAATTGAGAAGGAAAGCTCGAATAAAATGCGGGAATGTGAGCTCCAGAATATTGGGAGAATTCATCAGCAGATATTGGAGATATTTCTTCGACTTGTCCGATTTCGGCGTGGACAAATACAATTGAAGCCAAAAGCAAAAGCACCTGCGTATAAATCATCGCTTGGGTATCAAATATAGGTTAAAATAATTTGTAAATATTACCTGTGGAACCATAATGAAGAACCTTGTGAAGAAGGATAGACTAAAGTGATGTTCCTTTGAGAAGAAGTCGTTCTTATATACTGTGGAATCCTTGCAAAAACTAATTAGTATGTCTAAGATGCCATCAATATATGAATAAATAACAGCTTTTAAAAGAAGCTCTTTTTCCTCTCCAACTTATTCTAAAGTCAATGACGTAATAACCGTGCCATTAGGAAGACCAAAATTTCTAAATTATTATATCAGTCAAGCTTTTGAGCATTTATTTTATAAATTTTATATAATAATTAGAATATAATATCGTTTGTGTATTTTTGGTCGTGGGTTTTTATGGCATATTTCCAAAATTTAAACCATAGATTCTGTTACTTGTGTAATATTAGTAATAGAAATAAATATTCTAAGCCCATTGAATTTAAATTATAAAAAGCGTTAAAGGTGTAACACCTTTTCTATAAATAGGCATTGTTATTAGATCCTTTAATTTCAATATTTATTATCGATTTTTCTTGAGATGTATAAAAAATACACCCACATACGAAATCCCAAAAGTTATATAATAATAACAAAACCAGTTTTTGGTCAGTATAAATAATGTTTAATATAAAAATCTAACTAACCCAATGTCACAACAATGTGAGACATATTTAGTAGGTTTTTTTTTCGAAATACATTAATATATTTAAATCTTGACATTTTTCCAACGCCAATGACATTTTCGATTTCCATCGTAAATTTTCCACAGTCAAGTTTTTGTTTAAAATAATAGGGATGGGGATTTTGAATAAATAATAAAAAATGTGCTTGCGTATATTTATTAATCAATTTCATTTTCAAAATTTACCAACTATTTTGTGATGGTGCATTGTAGCTGTAGCCATCTGATGAAATGATCGGTGGAGGCACGTATGATGGAGGACCATAGGAGCTGCTGGGGGATGAAACCACCGGCAGGGATGATACGGGGTGGCTTTGAGCTGAATATGACAAGGATGAAGAAGCTAAAGAAGAAGAAGACAAATAGGAGCTAGAATCTGATTCGTGCAATGAGATGTGTTGAGGGGCTGGTGCAGAGTATTGGGGTATGATTGGGGCGGAATAGTGAGGCACGGGGGCTTTGTAATAAGAGATCGGTGCTGGGGGTGGAGAATACACTTGAGCACTTATTATGGGTGCTGAATAGACTGGGGGTGGAGGTGCATGTACAGCCTTATAGTAGACAGGCTCTTGAATGTATTGCACAGGGGGAGCATAACTAGCATGACCATGACCAACATATGCCTTCTTGTAGATTACTATGGGATGGCTCTTCTTCAAGAAGAATGTGGCGTTTGATACAGCCAAGCAAGCAAATAGCACAATAAACACCTGGAAATAAACAATATAACATTAAAAAATACCCAAGACTAAACATTTTTACAGGGCAAATTATTCAATTATTTATTTACGCCCCGAGGAGTTTTTTTGAGACGGTTTTTTTAGACACAACAACGTTCTTCTAATCAATATGACGTTTGCTTTAGTAATTTATATGCACCTCTTTTTCATTTTCATAGTAAGGACATGTATTTTTTAATTTTATTATTATTATTATTAAGAGAACACAGTCGTCTGGAATACCAGAGAACCTACATCTCTGATGGAGCTTTCTTTGAGGAGGTTTTTATACACAGAACGTGTTAATTGTCTGTCGGTGATCTTAACTATTACTAGTTACACAGGTCACCGACTTTACCTTACAATACAGTAGATTACCTTACAATACAGCGCTCGATCAAGATTTTATTAATATTCGTAATAAGCATACCTCGGATAAGTAATTACGATTAAATCAACTCACGGGGCATACTTCAATATATTGATGGATTAATCGGCAAACGGGATAACTATAATCTTTCAAAAAAATGATTTTTTACTACATCAAGACATCATTGTATGAAACTCTCAAATATTTTTTATTTCCTGGAGATATGACGTTTACGGATTAAATCGTCGATATATTTCAGATTTTTGAGAAAATTTTAGACACAACAACGTGTTAATTATCTGTCGTTGATCTTAACTATTATTAGTTACACAGGTCACCGACTTAATAATCAGTATTTACCTTACAATCCAGGACATCAGAGTATACCTGGACCAAGACGATTTATCAGGATTTTATTAATATTATTCCCGATCTTCCAGTCGTAATAACCGATCTTACTACGATAAGTACTTTCGACTACTAACGTGTAGTCATCCTCAGAGACTTTTTATACATATATAGTCTATAGTCTCTGATAAATTACTGTCTGTACTGTACTGATAAATTACTGCCTTAAAACATTTTTTTTTAAATTATAGAATTCCACCCAGAAGTCATCACTATCAACAATTTAAAAACTTGTCACATTTTCCATGTAAGGAAGACTTTTTAGAAGGGCCATTACATTTTTAGGTTTTTAATACACAATAGCGTGTTAATTGCCTGTCGTTGATCTTAACTATTACTAGTTACACAAGTTACCGACTTAATAATCAGTATTTACAAGAAATCAGAGTAAACCTGGATCAAGACAATCGATCGGAATTTTATTCTCTCCCAGTCGTAATAAACGATCAAATCAATGTTTTTTAAGTTGAGCGGGATTTAATAGTTAATAACAATTATATGAAAAATTTGTTATGAGATTAATCACGTAATTATAAGCAGTTTTTGATTGAAAAATAAATAAATAAATTGTGAATAGAAAAAAAGTTAAAAGGACAGTATTAAACCCAATACATCCAAAAGTAAAATCCATAGACTGACAATTGTCGAATTTTGTATTTATAAACGTCTTCTTTATTTCAAAATGAATCAATTAAATTCCCCCTGTCAAATAGGTTAAATAAATATCATATAAAATATACCTTAAGAGCCATGTTTGCCATTGTGAGAATGTTTGGAGGAATAATGAAGATGATCGGTCAGTTCGTATCTTTTTATACCAAACACATGTTGCGTATTATTAATAATTTATTCCTAAAAACATACTAAATTCCATTATTGTAACGACCATGTTTCCGAGATCGAGTGACAAATGTGAAATTATCAGAGTCGGACTTTCTACACATAGTCAAATGTCAACTGGTCAAAGTGGATGTCTGTACCTACTAAATTACCACTAAATCACTAAAATAAAGGTTTACGAGCACTCGATTTTTATTATACACTGTTATTTCTATAGGGAAAATATACACATAATGTATTTGTCTTATCAAGAACCCTTTTATCATCATTAATGGTCTTTTATCCACCAGGAATATAATTTTATAAAACATTTGGATTGAATGATGATTTTAAGGGTGTGACCAATCAAGACCTTTTGTATTTCTAAATTGGTATTGGTATTTCTATGACATTTCCTCTACAGACAATAAACTTCAAACCAGAGTCAACTGTGGAATTAAAATTGAACGAGTCTTTTCTACAAAATTATATATTTTTATTATTTGTATGTATATAAAATAATTAATTATAATGTCTCATCCAATTGATTATTAAAATTACAAAAAGAACACTAGTTTTGTTATAAATAAATATTAATCTAGGTCTAAAACTATAATTATCGACGTGACTTTTTGTGGCTTTTCCGAATCGTTAATTCATAAATATTTTCTATAAATGTTTTAATAAAAGTCGATAAATATAAAATAAATAAAATATTCATAATTTGTTTCTCTATATCAGCATTTAATATTTATACCAAGAGATATTAAAACTATTAAGTATACTGTGGAAAATTACATATAATGAAAACATTATGAAAATTGCTATTTATCTAAATTTATCAATCTCCAGAAAGCTCTTTACAGTCAATTTTATTAAAAAATGAATTTTATAAAAATATATAATAAGTGAACGTTACACGAAGGTCTACTTTAATAAAAAATAATTATAATGTTTTGCAAATACGACGAGAATGTTTATATTTATAATACCTGTTTTTATACTACATAACTGCAACTTTTTAAAAATAAACATTTTTTTTAAATAATTAAATGTGTAATCTGGCACTGGGTGTGTCAATAATTATTTGAAATTAACATTTAAATATTGTAAGCTATAGGTATATGTTTTTTATATAATATTCGCTTTGAAGTATTTCTATTTATCCTCCCTGTAGATCACTGGCTAGTTTAGAAAGTAAAAATGTTATCACATATTATATTCAGATATTTTCGACACACTGCTACTATAAATTCTAAATTAAGTCAATGGTCATTATTAATTATTTTATTTAACGTTGACAAGTTACATCCGAGACTAATTTATTCAAAGTTCAATATTGATTAGCATTTGACATTTTGACCACAAGTTTTTGTGAATTATTCACAAAACATACTGGTCATCCTATATTATATGGCATTTATGGGTGTTGTGTAATATGATAAAGAATATTTTTTTCCCGTGTAATATTATAGTTATGTTTTTATGTATCAAAGAGGAAAACTAGTGTTTGGTAATTTATTGGTATTTTATTTGGGACGTGTACAAAAATAAAAAAAACAACAAATAATCAGGCAGACAATTTACAGCACAATTACTATTCCACCGTAATAAATAAGTGCATTTTGAATTTTGGCTTTGGTTTAACGTTTACCAAGCATAGTTGGCTCCAAGTCCTGAATAAGTGGCGTGAGAGACGACAGCAGCTGGAGAATAGGCGACAGCTGACTTGACGATGGGGGCGGCGTGAGCGTAGGCGGGGGCGGCATAAGAGACAGCTGGGGCGGCGTATGAGGCATAGGCTGGGGCGGCGAGGGTCTTAGCATACACGGGGGAAGAGTAAGAAAGAGCGGGGCTGGCGTAGGAGACAGCGGGGGCGGCAATGGTCTTGGCGACGATGGGTGAAGAATAAGAGAGAGCGGGGCTGGCGTAAGAGACAGCGGGGGCGGCATAAGAGACAGCCTTTGTCACTAAGGGTGAGGCATAAGAGAGAGAAGGTGAGGCATAAGAGAGGGAAGGAGCGGCGTAAGACAGGGCGGGGGCGGCATATGCGGCTTTAGCCAAAACTGGGGCGTGAGCTACTGAAGAGTAGACTGATGAGACAGCCGGGGCGGAGGAGTAGTGAGCCACAGCGGGGGCGGCCGAGTAGTGAGCCAGGGCAGGGGAGGCATATGAGGCCAGAGCAGGGGCGGCATATGAAGCCAGGGCCGGGGCGGCATATGAAGTCAAGCCTGGGGCGGCATATGATGCGATACCGGCTGAAGCCAAAGAGGCGTAGGCGACGAGGAGGATGCAAAGCTGAAATAATAAATATGCAAATTAGAATTCGATGTAACAGCAGAACTATCTTGGCTAGTCCTTAGTACCTTGAATGCCATTTTAGTTTGTTGTTTTTTGCAATGTATATCAGTGTACAATGATGGTTGTACAGCATCAGCCATGTCTTTTATAAGACCAACAACAGAATCTCCCTCCTCGACATCACATTGGAAGGGGAATATTGAACATGTTTTGATGAATGCAACACCACTTTAATATATCACACGCAACTCATCAGATACCACATTTTTTAAATGCTATTTTGGCACTGCTACAAATCATATTACGCAATTGGAATAAATATATACTGAAATTAATTGCTCAAATACCTGTGCGACCACCTCGGCCGAGAGGGTGAAAAACATTGCCTACAATTGTAGAAAACTGCACTGCTTACACTTTTATCATATTGCTTTATTATGTGGTAAAATGTATTATTCCATTTTAATTTTCGTACATTCAGAACAATATTATAACCCGACAGTACCTCCTACTCTCCAGCAAAAATACGACAGTCGATAAAATAAATATTGAGAAAAACTTCATTTGATCCAACTTGGTTGCCTTACAACAAATACATTTGTTTGGGGCCAATTAATTAATTAGTGTGCTTATTTTCTAGTATAAAACCAGCGTTTACCAGCGTGATAGCTCAGGAGATAAGAAGCGTGGCTACAAATACTTTGGTCATGGGTTCAAATCCCACTCAAGTCAAAAAAATTTAAATTGATTTGATCGGTTATTACGACTGGGATCGGGAATAATATTAATAAAATCCCGATCGATCGTATTGATCCAGGTTTACTCTGATTTCCTGTATTGTAAGGTAAATACTGATTATTAAATCGGTGACCTGTGTAACTAGTAATAGTTAAGATCACCGACAGACAATTAACACGTTGTTGTGTATAAAAAAACCCTCTCAAAGAAAGCTGTATCAAAGATGTAGGTTCTCTGGTATTCCAGACGACTGTTTTCTTTTAATAATAAAAAAACATAATTAAACCTTGGCCAATAGGTTGAAAAAACAAGTTTTCAATTGCTGTCAGAATTTTTAATATGTGGTTTGAATTTTCGGATATTAACAGTACGATCTTATAATGTAATCATATTAATAAAATAAAATTTCGATTTAAATTTTGCAGTCGACTTTATAGTTTGTCCCATGAATATAATAAGTGTAGATGTATATCATATAATGTTTTGTGTAAATATCATAGAGTTTAAATAAATAATACAATGATCAAATAATAAAGCAATATTATTAAGACAACCGTTGCAGAGCTCGAAACGTCCAAGCTACACTTAATAAAATTTAAACCCCTTCTGGACTATGTCTGATAATAAAAACTAAAACTGGGTAACTGAATTTCAATTAATTGATTTTATATGGTATTTTTTAATTTATATTTTCAATTGTTAATGTTTTTTTATGTTATGCTTGATTATTTCAATAGTTAGTTTTCAATATTTTGAGCTTTGATATTAATTTTTATCCAAATAGTGTTTATTATGAAACAAATTAATACGGCTTTTAAAATATTACAACATGTGTACATTGTATTTGAAAAGCGAGTCCCCCGATAAAATTGAGAATTGTCATTTATCAAGCATTATTTAATATCTCTATATATATATACCGTGACGCCTTCCCTATTGGCGGGAGGGAGTCCCTTTATAAGGGGTTGGCCAGGCCACCTTGGCCTTTACGGGAGAATATAGTAGAGATGGTTTCCCAGGCCACCACACAGCAATGAGTACTTAAGATCTAGTTTGCTAAGCTAGATCTACCAAGTGACTCCGGTGCCGTGAATCGAACCCGGGAGTCTTCACTCACGAATCCGTTACACTGACCACTGGGCCACAAGGCGGCTCTAATATCTCTAAATATAATATTTTTATTATTAAAGCACCCTTAAGATAGTTTAAGAAAGAATTTTTAAAAGGCTCGTTTATATAACATAAACATCTCAAACAAATATATTTATTACGATAGGAAGCTTTCACAAATTAGATATTTTACAAAAAAAAAATCAAAGCAAATTAATTTAATTCTAGTGATATTCAAAAACACGTGTTTATTTTTTAATTTATTAGCTTGATAGCTTGTCTAAACGAGTTTTTGTTATATTTTGTAACAATTAAACTATTTTACATTTATTTTATTAAAAATCACACATGAATTATTTTATTCCAATACATATTAAAGTACATATTTATAAAAGTTACATTGTATTTTATTTAAATTTTAACATAATAATATTATTATATTAATAAATAGTATATATTTATATCTGATAACTGTAAATCATGGATATTGTTTTACAAATAATTAAAATCAAATAAAACAAAGGTAATCCCACTTATATATAAATGCTTATTTACTATAAGGTGACCAAATTTTTTCGTAAAAATATTGATATTGATTTTAATAGAGGTGAATAACGCTTTGCAACGCGCTTTATAAAGCACAAATTGATTTTTTAGATAAATTTAGATTGTTATATTTAATAGGAATTAGGAAGACGGTTAGTCACATTTTTAATTATGAAGCATATAATTACTTGATTATAGAAAATTAACCCACAAGCCCATAGATGTTTTCAAGGTATAATAATTTAAATATTTTAAATAAATTTAATTTCCACAGTTGTGCTTAGTTGTTGAATAAATATTCATAACTTTTGTATTAAGTAATGGATTCCCAGACATACGTCACCGTAAATACGATAGTAGAGTTACTTAGCTACACTTATGATCGGTTTTTTGTTAGTTAATGCCTCTTCTGAGCCTCGGGCGAGGCATCAAACCCATCAAAAGTACAGAAAAGCAACTCTATTACCGTCTTTACGGTGTCCTTTTACGGCGACGCACGCCTAGGAATGTCACTGCTTGACTGTGTGTGTGTTTATATCTAAATACACCAATACACTTACAAAAATCCACGATTATACTAACGCCAGTATACAATGACATCACTGAGACATTTCTCTAATGATCCAAACAATAATAATGTTCAGGGTCGAGTGGAGTCGGGTTTGGTGTTAGTTGAAGACATGTTTAAAAAAGTGATCTTTTGAGCAAATGCAAATGTCGATTAGCTCTGAAGGATGTCGCAAGCGAGACTCTTTGTCAAATTAGCAACACCAAGAGTAGTGTTAAGGCTGTATTAGCATATTCCATTGTAACTATTAGTATATATGACGGCTATCAGCTATGAACTTAACCTGCTTGTCGCCAAAAGCCTCTTTTTATTGTCCGTGCTGAAAGTGAAATAATGCGTACAAACATAACATCGTCCATCATTTTAACATATTCCATTTGGACCGCCTCATTTCATTATATTTAAACTCATTATACACTCGACTGAGGAATTTTATTGACTTAATAAAGCGTAACTGTAACCGACTACTTTTGTTTCGAGTGTGACAATTTTAATTATCACTACGGTGTGTGTTAATTATATTGTTGATAATTTATTTAAATTCAAATTTGAGTAAGAAATTGTCACAAAGAGTCACATACAATGAATTAATTTAATATTTAAAGAATTTTTTCTATGTATATATATAAAAATAATGTTGATTGTATGCTAAAATGTTCTTCTAAAACGGTCACCCAACTTATTACACAATGCAGCCTGGTTTCATTAACGTGCGTGTTCACAGGGTTGGCTCAAGTTTGTTTTTTTTAATTATTAAATTTGGATTTTTATATCAATAAGATTATTTTAAGGTACCTTACCTTATAAATAAATAATTGCACCATTTTTATTTCATATAAATGTGGAAAGACAGCAGCTTATTATTTATAGACAATTACAGAAAATAGAATATTTCATATTTTGTACTTTGTTTATGTAAGATATGAAGTTCTATTTCATTCTTTTTTTTGTTTAGATTAAAAAAATAATTTTGCACAATTTTATTTCAAATAAATGTAGAATGACAGCGGCTTATTATTATTAGCGAAAACAGAGACAGCTGCCATTTAGACATCAACTTAACCCAACCAAGAATATTTCACATTTTGTACTTTGTGTATGTAAAAAAATAGTTGATAATCAATATAATATTAGGAATATTTTTATATTTATAATATATTTTAAGAATATAAAAATAATTTGATAGTATAAATTCAAATAAATTATTAATTTCACGATTAAATCTTCTACAAAAATTCGGAAATAAATTTAATGATAATCGATATAATATTAGGAATAATACAATACATATTGAATAGAATTAAAGAATAATTTGCTAGGCTGTATTGGGAATAGATTTTCAATTTTATTTAACTTAAATTCATAAATCAAACTTCTAATAAATTATTAATATTATGATTAAATCTATTACAAAAATTCGGAAATAAATTCAATGTGATGATTTTCTCATAGATAACTTTTTTAACTAATACCTATGCTCTGTATTTATTTTTATATAATTGTATACCAGATCACAAAAGTATTTTTTTAAATTTAAATGGTCAGTATTTTTTTGCGACAGCCCTACATTTTAATATAGTAAATAATATCTTATATAGTATCTTATATAGTATATTCTATGATATTTTAGACATATAGTCATAAATAGAGCCTTTAGGCAATGCGGGGGCCCTAATTGTTCCATACAAGTGTAACAGGACATGGGACTAAAATATCAACTATCATTTATATTACAAAATGCATTTATTCTACATACAGTTTAAAATACTCTATTAACCAATCCATAAAATGTCAATTTTAAACGCCGCAAAATGTAAATATGTTAAACCAAATACATTTCCACACAACAAATTGCCTTACATTCTAATTTATCGTATAAAAAACAACAACTAAATATAATTATGTATTTGAAAAATGCATTTATGTTAATATGATTATAGATAGATTAATAACATAATTAAAGTACTGTGGTTAAAAAATGTATTGAATAAATTTTAACATATTTTCATATCCGGATAAGCGAGATTTTAACCTTGCTCTTGTCAAAATTAATTTGAATGTCTATACGGAAAATTTAAAATCCTTAAACTTGAGAACCACGTGTACATTTCAATTTAATGAGAAAATTATTATAGGCATTATTAATCATAAAAACAAGCCTAGTTCTCAATCTTATGTGTATGGAAGGTTATTTATTAAAACATAATCTCAGAGCGAGGTCGATGAATATATGGTCGTTTTATCAATTAAATCTAATGAATGAAGGTTGTATTTTCTTACGTCGTATATTTTAGTACCGATTGTATGAAATTACCGAAATTTCCCATGGATGTGTAATTAAAAACAGTTAAATGGACCTTGAAAACTTCGATTGACCCACTGACATATGATTTATTTTTTATAACCTAAAAGTATAGTCATATTTATAAGAAACAGGTGAACGAGATGTGGAAATGGTTATTAATATTTTCGAGAAACTATTTTCGTAATAATTTCTCGTATGGCATATTGCCCGAAGGTATAATCTTATTACTCGATGATATAATTTGTGAGTTTTATACGGTATTTCATTACACTCAATCATAATCATTTCACCCTTGATTTAACAACAGTTTCACTGGAAACTCACAAAATGATGTCAACACTGTGCTGTTGTTTTTGATATCCGTATATATTTAATGATTTTGTTTGTTTCAAGTAATGCACAAACATAAAGACACTTTTTAGAATAATGAAGAAATAAAAGAAATAGATTTTTTATCACAAATTTTTGTATTTATCAGTATTAAATAAATTATGAGTATTTATGACTATAAATATATAGATAAATATATAAAAATAGTATAACAATATTTTTATAAGCTTAAATGAACATTCAACAAATGACATTCTAACTCATTATTCTGCATAGATGACTGGAAGAATTGTGGGAGACAGTAAAAAGTTTATCGTACAGGTGAAGAGTAGTTAATTACCATCCGTAGTTGACTCCATATCCTGAGGAGTAGGTGGCGTGGGAGACGACGGAGGCAGGAGAGTAAGATACAGCTGGGCTGGCGATGGTCTTGGCAACAACAGGGGTGGAGTAAGAGAGGGCAGGGGCGGCATAAGAGGCGACAGCGGGGGCGGCATACACGGGGGAGGCAACAGCGTATTTAGCGTCGTTGGTGATGCGGGTGTCGTATTTGCGGACGCTGGAGTAAGCGGTGTCTACGGCCTTGGTGTAGGTAGAGATGGCGGAGTTTCCATCAAGGGAACGGATGGTGCTCTGTTGAGATGATCCGTAAGCGTGGGGAGCGGCGTAAGAGAGAGCAGGGGCGGCATAAGACAGAGCTGGGGCAGCATAGGTGGTCTTGGCCAAAACTGGGGTAGAGTATGAGGTGTAAGCGGGGGCAGCAATGGTCTTGGCGACGACGGGGGTGGCGAGGGAAGAGTAGACTGAAGAGACGGCAGGGGCAGCAGAGTAGTGAGCCACGGCGGGGGAGGCATAAGTCTTAGCTACAACTGGGGAAGCATAAGAGGCATAGGCGGGAGCGGCGATGGTCTTGACGACGGGAGCGGCAACGGAAGAGTAGACTGAAGAGACGGCGGGGGCGGCATAGGTCTTAGCTACGACTGGGGCAGCATATGAGGCATAAGCGGGGGCGGCATAGGTCTTGGCGACGACGGGGGTGGCGACGGAAGAGTAGACTGAAGAGACGGCAGGGGCAGCAGAGTAGTGAGCCACGGCGGGGGCAGCATAAGTCTTAGCGACAACTGGGGCAGCATATGAGGCATAAGCGGGAGCGGCGATGGTCTTGACGACGGGAGCGGCAACGGAAGAGTAGACTGAAGAGACGGCAGGGGCGGCATAGGTCTTAGCTACAACTGGGGCAGCATATGAGGCATAAGCAGGGGCAGCATAGGTCTTAGCTACAACTGGGGCAGCATATGAGGCATAAGCAGGAGCGGCATAGGTCTTGGCGACAACGGGGGTGGCGACAGAAGAGTAGACTGAAGAGACAGCGGGGGCAGAAGAGTAGTGAGCCACAGCGGGGGCGGCATATGAGGCATACTCAGGAGAAGCCAAAAGACCAGCTTGGGCGGTAGCCAGAGCGGCGCAGAGGATAAGGAACTGAAATTATAACAAATTTATTAATTTCTTATCTAACCAATCAATGTATGGCTTCACTATTGGAACACTGTATACCTTGAATGCCATTGTTGATCGTTTGCGTTTGAGGATCACAATCGAATGATGCCTGTTTGATCCAGGCGGGCAGCTTATATACTGATTGGTGCCTGTACTCAATGTATCTGAAGAGTTGAGGAGGTCACCCAAGCCCCCACTCTTTTCACTATCGCCGAATGGGTTTGCCAAAATTTTGAACCACTTCACAAGGTGATTACAAAAACCAGACCTGTTCACCAATACACCAGCACGTCTATAATTGCCCGCTTATCTAATAATGGTATTGATTTTAAAATCTAAATAATTAAAATTATCCGATAAAAAAATCGTGCGTTGAACTCTAATTCAAACCTCACTGATTTATTACATCAAAATGAATGTGATGAAGTAATAACAATCAACATATAATTATTTATAAAACCGTCGAGTCTTTTAGAATTGTCATACATGATCAATCATCACTCGCATGTTATAGCATTGATAGTTGCATTATTTTAGAATCACCTTGCAGATTGCTCCTGTTTTGGCTAGTAACCAGAGTAATGACTTTCTCTTTTGTGTTTCGAAGGTCTTGGTCTCTTCACATGTATAGTAAGAGCAAAACCCACTCGCCGACCACTCCCAATACACATTTATGTATGTGATTATGAAATTCGAACACATTTTTCTTGCGCTATCTGCGACACAATTTCAATTGCGAATTAAACACAAGACACAGCAGATGCCAGTTAAATTACACAATTATTAATAAAATATTTTTATTGTATTGCCAATGTACAACATGTTATACGCACATTATGTGAAGGTGAATATATTTTTTTTATATTAGGGCATCCAATTAACATATAAACAGTCAAATTGATCACGACTTGACATTTATTTGATTCAATTAACTACAAATTTATTTATATATATATATATATATATATATATATATATATATATATATATATATATATATATATATATATATATATATATATATATATATATATATATATATATATATATATATATATATATATAGTATATATATATATATGTATAAAATGCACTTTTTTCATGTTGCATAATAATAGTCTATATCCCACATTATTTCACCTCGTTTTGTGTATCATAATTTTGCGACAAACGAGAATTGATCGAGTCTCAAGAGCTACGTTTACCTTTTGCAAGATGATCATTATACAGCGGACGACGAAAATAAATTGTGAAACGAGATTTAATTAAAAATAAGTCATTTTGTCTCCTCGTTTTATATAAAAAATTGTTAACCATTGACTTATATTTAGATAAAAGCAGAGAGTTAAATAACACTCCTCAATGAATATTAATATGTTTATTAAAATTGGGTTAAATTGAATAGGTTATTATTTTTCTTTTTGGAATAAATGCTTTTTAAACAATAAATGTACTAATATTTATTTAGATTGATTTTCCATATTTATAAGAAACTCAAAAAGGCCAAGATGAACAATAAAAACATGCTTTTAATATTCGTAATTACTTGTAGAAATAACATATAATAATGAAATAGAATTATTTTTGTGAACTTTCAAAGTTTGTGGGAAATTTTGTTCAATATTATAAATCATAAATAATAAATTTCACAGTTTGGGTAAACTGTGATAACCAAACCATTATAATAAGCTATTGTTATTAGATATTAATCCGAAATACATATTATTAATTTTTTATTGGGTAATAATAATATATTCATTGATTTAAAGTCTACGTGTACAATATTAAGTGATTATATTTTGAAGCTCAAATAAATAAAAACTTTAGTATTGTGCTTTTCTAGCGTGTAAATAAAATCTAAAGCTCAGGCTGAAAATGCAAGAATGATAGGTAATATTGTATTTTTTACTGGTTATGGGTATTAAGAATAAAAATAAAATAAATTTATCATTAATTTAATGTGAAAATATCGAAGTATACTGTATGTGGAGTAAAGCACACCATTGAATTGTACAGCCTCAAGGCAATGGCATTTCGCAAAGTCTTAGATCGATGACTGATACAAACACTACTTCTATTACAGCTGACATTTTTTTTAAAATAACCACTGCTGAATAAACCAACAACTTTTTTCGAAACTTCGAAGCCTGTGTGGGATCTTGACCAATTGCAGCATTTGTCGGTAATAATTGTAACACTTTTAAAATGTTTGAAATAATAAACCTGCGTGTTTTTTATAACAACTTTATTCAAATGTCAGAATGGCCACTTCCGATACATGATGGCATTTCAATTAATATATTATGAAATTAGCTAAACGTTATCTTTATTGATAGGTCAATTCATCATTACCAATAGTATTAATAAGATAAATAAATTGAGAATTCAGTTCCATAACCACGAACTTTATAATATTCGAAACAGACTATCAAAATATAATATATGCATAGAAAATTACATACATTATAAAAAAACGAATTTTTGAGTCACGGAAATAAATCGCTATGTTGAATTTTAAAACTCCTTTTTATCAATGAATAATAATGTCTTGATAAGCCTCATGACCAGTAGTTTTTCAAATAATAAAAAAATTACACCATGTTGTTTTTGTGGTTAAAAACACCTCAATGTACAAGTAACTAATATTTATTAAATTCCATTACGAATATTTATGTATTTTATTAAGATTCAGTCCAATTACTACTAGAAATATATTAATTTTATAAATATTTTTCCAATGGAGGATTTATATTACACTCATTAATCTTAACCGATGCACATTTAACATTTACTTAATATTTAACATACAATTTCAAGGCTTTTGTATATATATATATATATATATATATATATATATATATATATATATATATATATATATATATATATATATATATATATATATATATACACATATTTACTGATTAACTCTAAAAATGGACACACTACTGATTATTACATACTGAAGCTAAAAATCGGTGGTTAAATATTATTACATTGGGCGTGTTTAGTATCCATTTAGATGTCCAACATTTCTCACGTATTTTTTGATTAATCGGTAAATCTTGTGTAAGGATTTAATTATCAATTTACGATATCCGCACAATCAAACGTGGCCTTTATGTTTAGGCATCAAATCCTTGGTTACTTCTGATTTAACCGGCCTCGGAATATCACGGTTATATTGTATTCAATAAAACTAAACGACAATGCCAAATACGAAGCTCCTCCAGGCGTTGTGGTCAAGCCTTCGTGGTCACCTTGTATAGCCTCCGGGTGCTTTAATTACATTTTATATCAATAAATAATGTTTTCTATAAAAAGTTTTGCTTATGAAATGAAAGTCACCATTCTTGGCTATTTAATAAATCAGAAAGATAATGCATTTTGTGAGAGAACCGCCGAGATTCTATAAGTTCTATCTAAAAACCTCCACACATACAATAATAAATAATTAAAAATTGAAACATTTGTATATTTTTTTCAATATTTATTCTGAAGAAGTTTTGTCATAAAATGTGCTCTTTAGTTATATTATTATCGTCAAGGCACTTTTTACCACTTATATACATAGTTATTTATTTAAATTTAACCCGCAAGCTATCTTTTTGATTAGTAGTAAATAACTATCACAGTTCACCGTACATATAGGAAATCATAATTAATCTGGATAGAAATTTTATTAAAAAAGACTTTTTTCTTCAAATTTCTGATTAGACTTTTTATTCCATATTCATTAGTCAATTTTTTTTATTATTTATTTATTTATTTATATGTATATACCCCCATGAAGGCATGATCAAAGAATATAAAATTGTAATGAAAAGATCAAATTGCAAAAGATTCAACACAAATATGTATTTTATAAAGTGCTATAAAATGACAAAAATTATAGTAAGGTTCATCACATTGAGGTTGAAAAAATATAGCAATTTTTTTTTTGATATGTGAATGTTTTATAAAAAAAATATTTGATCATTAATACAATGTTTTTTTTATTTATTTTTGAGGTATTATGTATATTTTAAATAAAAAACTGGTGCCCTATGCCTAATAAATTTAAAATTCAATGACGTGTTCGCAAACCGGTTATTAAACATCCGCCGAATTATAGATGAAAACTCACAATTACAAATATTCCCACCGACCCCATGACATTTAATTTAAAAATAAGCTAAATAAGTTATCAATATATAACTTACAAAAGGAATGAGTTAAAAAAATGTGATATGCTCTATCAAAAGTGTTTGTATGGGTGAACCGGTTCCAGTGCGTCACTTTTACTTTTCTCGAACAATGAATTGATCTTACGTTACATTACGTCTGTAACCGGTTATTCGTAAAATAAATAAATATCCTTCCAATATTGTTAATAGGGTCACTGTGTTTTTTTTAAATGTTACATAATTTGTAATTAATCATAACTTTAACACAATACGTATATCGTAATTGATGCTGCATATTGCTAAACGCATTATTTTTCACACGATTAGCCTTGAAAATATTATGAAATGAGTTAATTATTTGATCAAAAAACTGTAGATTCTTTTGGACATAAACACGCAACTGATGGGTTATTTAAGTGCGTCGTATTTCGAAATATATTTGATTGCTTGACGGAGGATAATTATATTCGTAAAGGAAGGAAAATAATCGATACACTATTTAAGCCAAAAATAACTTAAAAGCTCAATTAATAATTTAAAAAAATACTTTATTTTAAACAATTTTTCGCCATGTTAATTATATTAATTTGTACAATTTCTCGGTCTTGTAATTAAATATTAAAATCAGCCATACTCGATTTTCTCACGTCACATATGAAAGATTTGTTACTGACACTTGGCCTTATTTTATTATCAAGAAAAATAAACCAATTAACCAGTCATTAAAATAATTATGATATTACTGTTTTACAATATGAGCAGTTGTCAGACTAGATTTTTTCTAAAAAGTAAAAGTCGTCACATATCTACGTTAACAAAGTATCATGAATTTATTTATATAAAAACGATAAATAAACACCGGCGTTTTTCTACATAAAAGACGATTAATTAATATATAATTTACACAGAAATATTTCCTTAAATTTGTGATTATATAATTTGGCTTGATTCGGCTCCATACAAATAAATATATCACGTCAAAATAATTTGAGAAATGCTCTTGAATAATTGCTGATGATTTAGTTTTATATGTAACGATAGTTTTGAAATTAAAATAAAATATACTTACGATGATACAAAATTACGATTGGTCTTCTTATAAATTGAACAGTTGGTAGTGAACTCGAGTCAAGGTAAAATACTTTTGTCCAAATCATAAGGTCGTTCACAATCATCGCAAATTGGCTTTTATAATATCATATCTATACCTACATATATTATTTTTTTCAAAGTCTAGCCTCGACTTGGATGATTGAATGATTTGGCGAAATGTGTGTATGAATCGGCGATAAAATGCATTCTTTTAAAGCGTACAAAAAGTCGCTCCACAAATCATTTCGTAAGCGTAATAAATGTGATGAAAAATATAAAAAAATGTATTTATCGTTGGTCTTTCAAATAATAAATATTGTGGTAGTATCACTAGGACAAGGTTATTTTGTATATTATGCGTCATGTTACTGTCGATCATAATAACTACTCTATTTAAATAAATAACAATAACAACTTAGTAAACAAATAATTTCGGAGCATAGAACACTGAAGGCCAATTATCGATAGTTTTTAGTAATGTTCGTACACAAAAAAATCAGATTTATTTTCTTCTTCTATATTAGATATTTTTAATATAGAAGGAGAATATTTTATTTTAAAAATGTTTTTTTATACATTTATATATAGTGTATTTTTAATTAGTGAGAAAACAATGAGCTTATTGACTTTGTAAACAATTTACATGATCAATTCGCATATTTATTTAAATGTTGTCGCTCTCGAGTATCGGATTTTAGGGACTATTGCAGGTATCCACAGCCCACATGTGTGTGAAATATATGTATAATATGCGCATGGTTTAATGGCAGTCATGTTCCAAAGTATGAAAACAATACGCATGACACTTATATATACTATAAATAGATTAGGCTAGTAATAAATTAATAAAATACTTAAAATCATATAATATTTTTTAAAGAATTAATAAATTAATTAACTAATTTCATATCTTGGCTCACCTGTTACTAGTACCTAATCATATCCCTACTTTATTTATTTCTACTAATAATAATAAGCCGCTGTTACATCATATTTGGCTTTTTGGGTTACATGACACTCAACTGAAGATTTTTTTTAGATTAAAAGTCAATCATGTATATTTATTATCACCTTATCTTAGTGGAGATTGTTTAGTTTATTTCGTCAGTTTTTTTGTATAAAAACAACGTGTTTAAATGTCATTTGTGATTCCAATGCATTTAGTTTCCCACGCACATGCATACAATCAATCAGTTTAAAATCATTTTCCAATGAACCAATAATCAGAAGTCAACTTTTTTGAATGTGTCCTTGATTGAGTTTGTAAATCAAATCCACTCTGACCCAAATCTAGTAGAATAATCTCAACATTTTCGCCGACAACCTGTTCGAAATGTCTCAGAATATACAGTGACAAGCCTAATTTGTCAATAGTAAAAATGAGATTGTTATGTGACAAGTTTTTTATTTATTAACATTTACACTAAACAGAATTATCGCGAAATCATATTTGTGATTTTTTTTTTAAATAATATAAGGCACTTATGAGATTTCAAAATAATCAGCGCCAGTTGTCCGCTTGCTCCCTGTAGAGAAATAAAATAATTTATTAAATAACACCTCAATTTCACTACGATATTCAATGTTTTATTTTTTACTAACCCAGGAGTCGTCCAGGCGCTTTGTTCGCAAATGGCAGTGTTTTCAGAGGAGTTCCTGAAATATTTTAGTAGAATGTCATGAAAAAAATATTAGAAATCAAAATTAAGCCTTCAAATTATCAGTTTCGAAATAATTCATTAAATTTGATATTAATAATATGATAATAATAATAAAGAATTGTCTTTGTAGACACACAGGTAACAACAGATAAGTACCTATTAAAAGAATATTTAACGTTTTTTTACAGTACGATAGATAATTTTGATTTTTTTGAAAGGGGCGTATTCCTTCATCCGCCCTTATTCCACCAGGCCCTCAATTATAATTTGAGTCTGTAAATGTTTTTTTTTAAGAACTGAATCAGTCAAACAAATTTATATATTCAAAGTCCATGTATTATAAATGTTTATACATAAAATAAGTCAATCAAAATAACCGTCTACCAATAAAATTTAATTTTATCATTTATTGATTGATTATGATTATTTTTTTAAATAAATTCACTATCCAAATGTTTTGTATACATATCGATAGTTTATTTACAAAATACTTTTAATGGAAAATGGGCGTATCTTCTTCTATCCAGGCTCTTAATTGATATAATATATAATGACTTGAATCCAGTTAAAAAATCCTCAAGCAGTAATAAAAAAAGTGATTGCATATAAAATGATTTCCATAGTTTTTAACATTTTTTTTGCTTTAATGATAATTTGGATAACATTATATTTGTGTATGTAAATTATTAAAAAATAATACCCTAACCTAACTTAACTCTTTTTATATAAAAATATTACCTATGTGATATTGTCCTCATGAGGAGACCAGATCGTCTAACTTTTGCATCTTTACAAGCGTGTTTTAGTTTAAAAGCCACTGGTACTGCAATTATCCATATTACCAAACAAATGTACAGAGAAAACCAGAACCCATTCTAGTAAAATAATTATTAATTAGCCAATTATTAATATATAATATATTAAAATTATACTCATCCTCACCAAGGAATCGACGTAATGTCTGCACAATAAAGATCTACCTGCTTCATAAATATCAAAGAGTGGACCACAAGGTGCTACATTATTTTCAACTTCATGAAGAACATGACCACGATATTGTTCCAAATAACCAACCAGTCTATTGGCATATTCCATGCTTTTCTAAAAATAAAATATTAATATTGATGCGTGTTTGTATAGAAAAACGTTTGAAATGGTTTTACTTTCTCAGCAATTATGGAGCCTTGATTGTCTATGTAATATTGAATTGTCTTCAAATGACTCAACGATTGATTCATTTGCCTCTGAAAAGGTTGTATTTGAAGCTCTAATTCGGTCAACTTGTATACAATTTCAATCCTCAGCTGCTCTAAAGGCTGCATAGTACTGACTACCAAACGCCTCGTCCTGGAAGCTTTAAATAAATAAATTATTGATATTTATTATGTTTTGTTTCAATTATTCTTACCTAGAGTTTCTATTCTGGATGAAGTAGTCAAGTCGCTAATTTGGTTGGCTATGCTTTCCAATTGATCCGCCAACGAGTTGAGATCTTTTCCTGTTAGAGGCCCGTTGAATTGCATCCTTAACCATTCATTATTAATAATTATTCATTGCTTGATTTTATGTAATATGAATATACTTGTTATTACACAATTGTATGGATAAGACATGATTGAAAATTTCGGAGAAATCATACATTTTCCACATTTGTTTGTAGTACAAATCAACTGCTTAATATGTAAACGCGATAACTCCACTTAAAAATGACTTTGATAGACGGATAACGAAATTGCTCATCCAGAAATAAAAATAGCCTAATAAAAAAATCTCCCAATATACAACAGGTTTTTAATTGAACATCAAATATTGTAAAAGCTCACATGTAATAAAATAAAACATAAATCGGGCCAAATAGTTTTATAAACTACTATTTAATAAAATTATAATTTATTATGACGTTTAAGAATCTTATCTCGATTATTATAAATGGGAAGAATTTATTGCTAGTATCGTATGGCAACACTGTTCATTTGATTTGCATAGTTCGTTGACCTGTATTAAATTATGCTAACCTAAGTATAAAGATTTTTTAAGTCCCATTGAGATTCGATATATCGAAGTTGCACTGTATAAAAAATATGATATCAGTATCGTATGGTATATATAATACTTTTCACTTGATTTGTATATTTCGTTAACCTGGAATTAATTATTTTTATTATGTTGGCATTATATTATGAAGGTAATGTTCAATTAAAGACAATATAATGTAATCGTCATTATAATTTTCGTCCTGAGATTCTGAAAAATATTATTTCCGCTGTTACATTTTTAAATCCAGTTGTTATATTTTTTTTAAATTGCACTTTATTGAGTTATTTTAAAGTGTTGGTTTGTCGGCCGTGGCATATTTTTTTGTAAATACGCATCGAATTGAAAATATTTCCATTCCGACTTTGACATAAAAATTATAATGCTGCATTTTCAACGCGCGTAATAAAATGTAAGAAAAAATAGTCTAGCCTATATGTGAAAACATTTTATAATTATTCTATGATTGCCTTTATGTATTTGATTATTTTAAGCATGCGGTTTCTTGGAATCTTTCCGTTATGAAAGTGCATTATATTAATAAAGTTTGTTTCAAAGTTTAGAAATTGGTATCTAGATATGTTAACGCTGAAACACATTAGTTGCAAATTATAAAGCCACTGAATTTATTGATAAAATAAATAATCAAGGACATACATAAATTTTTATCCAATAAATATTTATTATAAAACGTGTATGTATTTAAATTTCATTTAAATGTCGATGATTCATTGAATGTTGCGTATTATTTAGGCCAAATATCTGATGGAATAAATTGCTTCACATTTGCAATGAACAAATACGTTATTTTTAATTTGTCAATTATATCGAAATCCTTTACATCATTTTTGTATTGAACTCGTTTGATTTTTTTCGCTTTTCAGTTAACCATTCCTATTACAATTAATTGAATTATATAATATATTTTTTATAATTGATTGCGTATTCGATTTGATTATTACAAATATATTTGTTCAACCCATGAAACATTTTAATATAATCGAATTAAAACAATAATTATAAGTGTAAAAATTGCAATGATTACTTAATTTGAAATGTTCTCTAAAAGATCATAGTAAAAAATAACAGAAAAGATTATTTTAGTTCACTTTAAATAAATAACTTAATGCTTCTTTATATTATCAATAAAAAAAAACATGAGATATTTTCCACCTATTTTTGAATATACTAAAAATATTAATAAAAAACAGAGATCTTACTCACAAGAACGCGTTTAATTTTTTTTTGTATAATGCTAAATTATGTACATTATTTTTTAATAATTTCAATGGTTTGGTCAAGATTTGAATAGAACGGTGATAATTTAAATAGTCGTGGGATGTTTTTAAACTTCCTTAATCGACACAATTCATGCAAAATCTGACCAAATTATTAAATTTATAAAAAATGAATGTACTGGAAAAATGGATACGTTCTACAAAAAAAATAATCACAATTTTTTCATATTTTAAATAAAGAGCATGCAATTATCGACAGTGTACAAAGTCAGCGTTCCATGTATAATAATAATAAAAAATTAATACTGGTAACAGCTTTTTCTCTCATAAAACCCCATTTTATTACCAAAAAAATATTTAAAAATACACAAAAACAAACCTATAATCCGTGAAATTAATAGAAGTGGATCTCATAATATGCTGAAGGACCAAAGTGGCTGCAGGGGCTGGTAAAAGAGCTGCTTGAACTAAAGGTCTTCTTCCCAGCTTTGTCCCAAGTTCAGCTATCAAAGTCCAATTAAAATGTGCTGTGTGAACATTTATATCGAGGACTTTGTCCATTCTGAATACTTTATAGGCAGGCTTATTCGCTGCACAATCTCTGGAAATAAATAACATGAAAAATATTGATCAAAAAACTAATATATATTCCATTTTTTGTCGTGCTTGAATTTGAAAGTACTTTTTTTTAAATAAAAAAATAGCTTGAAATTATTCACAACTAACACATGTATTGAATACATTGTACAATAAAATAGTTAAGCAGTCATTATTTGAGTGAAGGATTGCGAAATTATTATAACCTGACAATGAAAAGATGTAACAGGGGTAACAAAATATATTGTATCCAACATAACAATTCTATATTATTAGATCAGTCCATCGGTATTTTTCAAAATAACAAATTTAAAAAAAATGGTAATAAATATATTAAAAAATACTTAAAAACAAAACGAGGTTAAATGAACAAATATATCCAAATAACAATATTTCATAAAAAGTTATACTTATTATTTTTATAATATATAAATTCAATTGTTTTAATCAGGTCAATCCAAAAATTCGTGAATGTTTTTTTGTTTTAAATGGAGGAACACATTTATAAACCTACATCACTGAAAAAAACAATTTTCCAAACATGCCAACCGCAAAATGTGTAATTTTATTCTTAGTGTAATTTATTCCCTGTAATATTAGACACCATGGAATATTATTATTGGGTGAGGGGATTAAACAATAGTATTATTTCAAAGTATATTTAAGCAAACTAATCCTAAAATAATAATTACCTTCATACACCAATTAAGTCACGCAGGACTCGAACCTGAATTAAAGATTTGTTGTACTATCCTCTATGCGAAAGATATTTTAAAGAGGATTTGGTCTATGGAATTGAATTTGTGTAGGTTAAACCAATCATCACCTTCTGAATGAGTGGTCTGTCAGGGGGTCAGATAATGACCTGTTCAATCTGTCCCTCCCTATGTTTATGAAGAGCGTGTACAATTTTTTATTTTTATATCATTAAACAATATTTTACATTGTTCCTCTTTTTATTTTTTATTGTTATATATTTTTTTGTAATTTGTAATTTTTCTAAATGACGAGTGCTGCATTATCATCACGGCGACTTGAGATCCCCGTAATGCTGTAGTGGTAGTGCAGTATGATGTAGTAATTATATGTAAAATAAAATAAAATATCTCTTTACCATTAATAAATTTTGATTGAATGTTTGTTTATTGTGCTTATGGGGTTATAAATTGTAATAAATAAAAATAATAGTATTTAATAATGTATATGTTTTGCGCTCCCATTTAATCTGTCAAATTATATAACAAGGCATAAATTAATCTCATTGCTTTGCCGCAACATTCAATAGGATAATCTCGTATAATACATTTATATCAAGGCTATGGAATACAATATTATCTGAATGTATCGTTTGAAACAGTTGTTTACGGGAATCTGTATAAAATGTGAGACAAGATGACCATAAACAGTGATTTGTGACTTCTAACACACCTGATCACGTCCCTTATCGGCACTTCGATGGTAATGTTGTCCAAGTCCTTAAAGAGATCGTTGAAAAAGCCGCTTCCATCGTCGTATAGTAAACCAGGCTTGTCCAATAGTTTTGTAATAGCCCTATATTCCGGATTGTCGTATAAAGGACGGCAGAGAAACACCTGTGGAACATTTTCATCTCACTTAATGTATTCGTATTTATTAAATATTGTATTTACCTCGCCGTGTCCTCCTGCTATAAAAGAAACTATCGTCAAACACCAGAGAGGCAATACGAAAAGGCACATAGTAACTGCAGATCTGAAATAGTTAGTATTAAAATGCTACTTCAACAGTGTCATTAAGAATGTATTGCATTAATTGCATAAATCAAGTGTTTTTATTGAAAAAGTTGAATTAGCAAGAGTATTTTAAGCGGCGACATGATATAGGATTTTTTTAACAACATAATTATATTCAATTTACTAGGTGGACTTTTAATCAATGAGATTAATTATTATATACATATATATATATATATATATATATATATATATTTACCATATATATATATATATATATATATATATATATATATATATATATATATCTCTTTCTATATATATTTTATAATGATCTCACTGATTAAAAGTTTATTTATATAAAATATGTTCAGTTCATGTAAGATGTTAAGTTTAAAATTTAGATGTTAGTTTTCAATGAAAAAAATATATTTGATTTTAATATTTTGTATTTTAATAATTTTTAATTTAACTTTATAGTATTTTTTTAATTTAATAATAATTTGTGAAAAAGTGTACATTTATGAATAAAAAAGACTCAATTGATGGTTTAGTATTTCCCCGTTTTATATAAATTCTGACAAAACCATTAAATTTATAACAAGAAAATGTTGCGGAGAAATATAGAAAATTTAACATTCTACAAAATTGTTTAAGGTAAAATATACGTATTTAAAAATAAATACTTTATGCAAATAGTCACAATTAACAATGTAACCTAAAACGTTTTATATAAAATTTTGGATTTGTTTTATATAATACGTCGACTTTTAATCAATGAAAATATATATTTAATATATTAAGATAGTAATTATTTTATTTGGATCGTAATTATTATTTTTTGTTCAAACAAAAAAAAATGAATACAATATATTCACAGCTTGAGTCACCTTTTTAGTTGACCATTTGTGAAAAAACAGCTAATAATAATATGCTACTGTCATTTTTCCAATATTTAAACGTCCTCTTAAATATATTATAAATAATCTCACTGATTAAAAGAACACTCTATTTATTAATTTAAGATATACTAAAATGTATATTAAATTTTAATAATAAGTATATTAAATTTTAATAATAAATTATATATATTTACTCAGTATTTCCATGAAAAATTTAGGATTTATGAATACTAAAGACACAATTGGTAGTCTAGATTTTCTCCGTTTTATATTAATTCTGACCAAACCATTAAACTAAATATATACCAAAATGTTAAAGAGAAATATATGAAATTAAATATTCAATAAAATTGTTTAAAACAACATATGAATATTTTTGAATAGTCGTAAGCAAAAGAGTTACAGTTAAGAATTGTAATGCGTTTTTTATCCATATCAATTTAACCATTTTATTAATAACCACCTATTTATCTACATAAATAAACATTCGATTTCAGCGGAATAAACATAAGTTTTACATTTATTTATATCATAAATGTGTATTTAATAATATTACTTACATATTTAATAAAGCACTCGCATAGTTTTCAGCACCGCAACATCCACAAAACATTCCGATTAAAATCTTCACCGCCACCAATGATACTATTATTATCGCAACTGAAAATTAATAATTATTTTAATCATAATCGGGAATTTTATAAATTTTAATTCAAAACAAACCTAGAAATATAATCCAGCGCCAAAATTCAACAGCGTCGATTGTTCTAACTATTGAATCAACGTGTCTAGAAGAACTTGTGGTTATAGAACCAAGATGGCGGGACACTTTAGATAAACTCCTTTCGGCGACTTGTAAATCGTTTCTTTTCACCAGCAAGGCTTGTCTTATGTCTGAAATAATAAAATATAATAAATATTCAATTATATTTTTAAATATATTTTTTAAACCTTCTATAACAGCCGTTGTTTGATTGGCCACAGACTTGGGTATTCCTTTGAAGTGTTCTCTCGCATCTTTTGAAGCAATACTCAAATTTCTCGCACTGAGAGCGTCGATTAATAACTCTAAATTATTATCAGTTACCTAGAATTAAAATAATATTATATAAGTCACATTTCGGCTTGGGATTTAATGCGAGTTGAGCAGTTTCAAAGCTTAAGTAACGCGATTACGCTGCTCTAAACCAGGGTTGTTAAAAATATTTTACACAATAAATTTCACTACTCCTTCATAACAAATCAATAAATTCGAATACCCTTATTTAATTATTTCTAATATTATTTAATTTAATTCACGTCACATCCTTTAAGAGATTAACGGATACTTCATTGTGTATACTAAGCACTAACTAAAGGTACCAGGATCTATTCCTTGCGCATGGTTGCCGATGACTAGAATAATTGACATTTCGCCTAGACAATAGAACTTAATACTTACTTCAAGATAAGACTTTGAATGTTTGATTTCACGCCAAATTACATCCTTAATCGACTGTACTTAATATATGATAGCGTGTTTTAGTTTATTATTCTATAGTATAATTAATCTCCTCTCTTGAAGGTATTCAAGTGTAATATAAAGCGAATTTTTATTTATTAATTACAGAGTATGTATTATTTCACGATATTAAATTTACCTTCACAATATTGTAAAATTCAAATTAATCATGTGGTATAAATACAGATTTATAAAAACAAATATTTTTTATACCGAAATAAAAAAAAAATACACAATTTTTACCTGAAACATGTCTTTATATTTAATAAAGTCTTTCGATGAAAAATCAAGAAATTAATGTAGCAAAACTTAATATTATTTTAAATAAATTGCAAATACAAAAACATTTTAAATTTGCAGTTTTATCTATAAAAATTGTAACCTATTTATAACAGAAGCATTATGCATTATTTATAATTTCATTATGTGAATGGTATGAAAGTTTTATTATTAATATGGCATGTTGATAATGAATATGTACATTAAATTAAATACATACCTATTAGTTTGCAATAAAATATTCACTCATTAAATGATATATTAAAATAGCAATATACAAAGATTTTAAGTTATTTATTTCCTTCTATCCTTGAAAACTGTCAGTTTTTGTGTAACCAACCCATTAATTAACATGAGACATTATATTATAATTAATGGGGAATATATTTTTATACAATTTTAAGTAAATAACCTACTATTTTAAGGATAGTCGAGACTTTTGCACAATCAGATGCTTAACATTAACTTCATAAAAGTCACACTGTCCCTCGGTTGTGTATAAATATGGATTAACTTGCGTAAAATCTCAGGGGATAAAGCGTGTGATTACAAATACTATAGTTATGGGTTCAAATCCCACTTAAGTATTTTTTTAATTGATTTGATCGGTTATTACGACTGGGAGATCGGGAATAATATTAATAAAATCCCGATCGATCGTCTTGATCCAGGTTTACTCTGATTTCCTGGATTGTAAGGTAACTACTGAGGCGTTTAAGCCGGACAGAGCCGCCTTGTCAAAAACCTGTGAAACTGTAGTTTGATTTCAATTACGAACACATAAAAGCCCCTCGGGGTGTATGATAAATAAATAATCTGAACCAAGCTTTATAAATCGCCTGCTCCAGTGTATAATATCGTAAGTGCGAAAAAACTGTGTGCTCTTAAGTCTTTATAGAACTGAGCCACATTTTCAATCTGGTAACACTGCCTGTCACGTGTCACTCGGTTTAATATAAAAATTTACTATTAAATACCTTCTATTGACAGAGACATGAAATGTGGTATAGATAATATATGAATCTATATTAGTTGCCGGTCAAATAGGACTATTTTACTATTTCGAAAAATTCCCACTTAATAGGTTAAATAATTTTTTGACCTTTCATACATTTCATACATGCAATATATGGCTCAGTTCCATAAAGACATAAGAG
>JAGTTH010004742.1:0-86290 GCA_022606485.1 Agraylea sexmaculata
GTATTGTATTATAAATGATTCTTCCAAAGTATAAAATTACATGATACATACATGTGAGTGATAATAGCAAAATATTATTTATTTATAAAATTACAGGATGTGAAATGACGTATCGAGAAAAACGGCCAAGGTTGAATAGTGTACTTTATAAGTCGATTTTACTTAGTATTTTTTTAATGTTTACAGTAGTGTGTTTGTAGCGATGTGTAAATAAGAGCCTGTGGGAAAAATATCCTTTATTTATTCAAGATATTGTAAAACTGTCTGCTGTATATTACTGTACCTATATATTTATATTTGCACAGACCACTCACGAGACCGATTGATTACTCAATATGCATGTGATTTGTGTAATAAAATATATTGACACTGTATAAACATTTTTTTATAATATACAGTAAATATATTTTTTTTAAAATCGGTAAATCGCAAATTTAAGTAGTATACTGTATACGAATTTAAAGATACGTGTATAGAAATAATATTCTTGTTACAGTAACTGATTTTATTATGCTTTTTCATCAAATTAATTAATTCGTAATCACTGTTTATAGTTGGTTCAAAGTTATAAACATCTCATTATGAATGTTTTGAATTGTATAAAATTATTATCAAATACATATGCATTTTACTTTAATTTGGTATTTACACACATATTAAAATGCTAATGTATATTTAAAAAAAAACACAATAATCCCGCCACAACAAGGCACTACATTGCTTCTGTATTCATGAATAAAATAAAGCAGATTGTATAGCTAAGGTTTCATGTACGTGTAGAGCTTATGTCACATTGTAGCACGTGTTCTGATTGTATGAGAAAGCATTTTATTGGTGGAAATCCATCACGTGACTAACCGTAACCAAGCGACCAATCATGAATGGTCTTATATATGTATTTTGAAATAGTTAAATATGAATAGACAATAATTCCATGCATAATTAAACGGGAAACCAATGCAGGCAATCTGTTCCCTATAGCTCAATACTACATAATATTATGTTGATTACACACTACATATTTCCCAAAATAGAAGACTGTAAATACCGTCGAAAACGATCGATAAGTACTTATGTATATTACGCATCGAATATTGTCGATGATTACATTGCAGTGGTTTATCTTGTCAAAAATACACGCTGTCAAAAGACTAAAGAAAACTTAATTTAAAAAAAATAATAGGTTTAGACAGTGGGTAAATACTCGGTAAAAATGTTTCGCTCTCATTCTATTTCTATGGAAAACAGTGTAATAAAGGACCAAGCTTTGTATGTTATTCCTAAATCAACATCATCATTCTCAGTTTAGAGACGAACCAAGGCTTTCGACACAAGCAACTTATTAATCTTTCTTGCCTTAAGGCTTTTTGTATAGTAAAACATCCCTTCAGCCCTTTACACGTGGCTGACCTAACCCAGCCTTATTAAACTAAGGGCTTTTATTCAATATAATAGTGTAACAAAAGCGTGTTAGTGAGTCGTGCTAGATAGTGTGTTTACGAATAGACTAGGCCTTGGTGTACATACGCATGCGTATTTATTTTTAGAATATGTATAAAATAATTAATAATGTATTCTTTTCAGTATTTTCAATACGAATTAATACAAATTATACTTCCGATTGAACTTATTAATTGAGTAGGCCATTATCAAAGACGACTTGAGACGATTTTTTTCGAAGTGGTTTTTATTGATAAGTCTCCTACCTAGTTGTACATTATATCGTAAAAAATGGCTCAAACCTATTTAAGATTCTAGTATAGAATATTAAGCATATTATGAGAATCGACTCTTTTATTCGTAATGTTAGAGTTAGTCAAAAATAATTTTAGTGGTTAAGAGTTGTCTTTGATACTAGGCAACTCAATTCATATGTTGATACTGGCATATATTTGTAAATTCAAAAGTTAATTTGGTATAGACTAAATAAATGAGAATGTACTGTTGTCATTTATAAATATGATGACGCATTGATTTAAAAGTACAATTAGTCAGCGAGTAGCAAAATATATAAAGCTGCGTATACCTGGAGTGTTCAGTTAGTTAGTAATTTAGCGGTAAGAGAATCAATCAGTTGGCAAAGTAGCACACTCGGTATAGTTGTAAGCAGGTAACCAAGCGACCGAGTGAGTATAATATGAAGAGATTGTTGTAATACTGTTAGGCGAGCTACAACACTCTTACAGTGTATAAGGCTGCTGGTTCAAGTTTACAGTTACGCGAGTGCCGACTTGGAAAAACTGCCGCATCGCCCTATAAACACCGAAACACTCGCTTCCCGCCATATAAATTAACATTGTAGTAAACCATACGACACTCATTATAAATAACACGAAGACAATACGCCGTCTTCAACTTTTCAAATAAACCATCACTTATACGTAATCTCAGAGTTTTTTCATAATATACAAGTGCCGCGGGGCAATTCAAACTTTAATATTAAAAAAAATAATATCCCAACCAACTCGAATCACAACCTCGTTCTAATTGGATTCTGTGGAAATTGTGCGAAAGCTCCTACGTGATGACGACTCGCACTTTTCAACGCAAAAAATATATTATTACAGTTTGTGTGTGTATTTCACAAAACCATAGACGATTTCTCCTATACGATTCGAAACGCTCGAATGAAAGAATTTAGTCGAAGGTAGATGTATTCAGCCAAGCGTTGAGATATTTGAAGCCATCGATAGGGTATTTCATTTATTGCACGA
This sequence comes from Agraylea sexmaculata, assembly GCA_022606485.1. Classification (NCBI taxonomy): domain Eukaryota; kingdom Metazoa; phylum Arthropoda; class Insecta; order Trichoptera; family Hydroptilidae; genus Agraylea; species Agraylea sexmaculata. The sequence goes on from JAGTTH010004742.1 coordinate 2,715, forward strand.
AAACGATTGAGAAAAAAAGATGCGGCGAGATAAAATTGAAAGTAGAAAATTCTTTTGTCATACAATAATACACATAATACTCATGCAATATGTTGTTGAATTTTCTTAATTATACACTCTTTAAAAATTATAATACATTAGTAAAGTAATTTTAAAACACCGAACGATAATACGTATTATCAGCTAGGTTATAGCTCACGCAACTCTTTCTCTACAAGGAAATACTAAAGGAAAAATAATTCCAGCTAATTGATAACGTACAAAATGGTGCCCGATTACGAGTTCGATATTGCAAACAACTTCATCATTATTATGTTCTTTGTTAAAAACGATGCTTGTATAATTGCCAACATTTATCGGTTCGATGGATTTAATTGCAAAAAAAACTCATAATGAAGTCGACAAATAAAATCGAATTGCAAAAGAGAAAAAATTCATTCAACGAGTTCTCGAAAATTTCGGCTTCAAATTTGAAAGAAATACATTTTCTATATATTATGTACGTGCATAGGTCATAGAAAATATTAATTTATCATAAACCATCTCGATTAAAAAAAAATATATAATTTTTTTTATTGACTTGATAATTATTAAATATATTTACGTTATTAAATAAATTAGTGTTCTATCATCATCGGTTGGTAGCATTTAAAACATGTGTGTTTAGGATACAGTGGAACCTCGATATAACGAACCTCAATATAACGAATTCCTCAATATAACGAAATTTTTCAATCCCATTGAAACTCCAATCTATTCCTATGTTAATTGAATCTCTATATTTTTCGACCTCAATACAGGGTGGACTGGAAATATTTTAAGGGGTGGTAGGGTATCGAAATTGAACAAAATATATTAATTTATTAATTAAAAGTGGTTTTGGAATCAAGTTTGGGCCATCTTCGAATCAGCTGTTTCTGTGAAGTACTCTGTTGTGACTCTTACGTGTGTATTGTGTTTGTTTTATGAAATTATTAAATTTGAAAAAATGTATATATTAAATTTTTTTCGCTTACATTTGATACCCTACCACCCCATAAAGTATTCTCATTTATTTCAAGTCCAGCCTGTATTTCGAAGTTTTGAATATCTAGAAAAGCACAATACTATATGACAGAGTAGTGTCTATAAAATTTTTTCATTCCCCTTGAGCTCCGTTATATCGGGGATCCACTGTATACCCAAACAAATGAGTTTTTTAATTATATATATATAATTGTTGAAAGTGTGGGTATGTTGTATGTCTGTATGTCTATGTGGATCCATCAATCAACCATCAGTGTTACAAAATGGAAGAATAATATTTTAGATCATTATTTTACTACACTTAATACATATTCTAATGATAATATTAAATTAATTTAGAGATATTTATTAATGCATAATAAACGACAATTCTAAAAAAACAGTATTTATTGCGAGACTCGCTTTTTAAATATTGTGATGATTGTTGTCGTCATATGAAAACCGTATTAAATTATTTTATTTAAAATCTTCTGAATGAAAAAAAAAACCTGCTTGCTTGGTTTTTTTATAGGAGGGTAGGTAATCTCCTATAAAAAACCAAGCAAACATTGACAAATTTCAATCAAAATTGCCCTAGTATTAAATAATTTAAGAGACGGGTTGAAAATATGATTATGTACTTTCCTGTGAAGGCAGATTTGAAAATATAATAAAAAATGAATAAATTATTTAATATTTCCAAGTTGTCATTGTTTGTAGGCAATAAGAAGGGGATTTACTTGGATTGATTGAAATTGTAGCCAATTTTGAAGAGAGATAAATATAAATAAATAAAACTGAATGTTGTCGGTGGCATGCAGAAGGCGGGCAACGGTGCGAGACGCGCTGGCCTGTGTGGCCTTGGCAATAGTGCCCCACCACTGGTAGCAAGTCAGTCTACTAGTCTGCTTTACCAGCACCATCATCATCATCATCATCGTGCTTACAACGATGATATACTGGAACCTTGTATCTTGGACTATTTCATTGCGTAACATCTAAATTCTGTCTATAATTGCGCGTAAATTCCGACAAAAAACATACAAATATAAATTGTAATAGATACAAACATTAGATGTCGCATTGCATATAAATAATTCGTGTAGCCCTAGTATTGTTGCACTCTTCTCTCCTATTCGATAAAGGCAGTGTGTAGAAATATGTCTCCCTCAATCAACACATTTCTAGTGACCCCTGAGAGTGGCTGTGACAATACTTTGGCGATTAAAACCCAAAAATATTTTAAACATCTATAAGAAGTACTCGACGGTAAAAACTGAGCCTAGATGTATTTGAGTATATGTTTGAGTCCATATCGACTGCTCCAGCGTATAATATCGTATAAGCAGCGTATAAGTGCAAAAAAATATGTGTGCTCTTAAGTCTTTATGGAATTGGGCCACATATTGTATATATGAAACGTCAAAAAAATGTTGATTTTCAATAATTATTTAACCTATTAAGTGGGACTTCTTCGAAATAGTAAAATAGTCCTATTTGACTGGCAACTAATGTAGATTCATCTATTATCTATAACACATTTCATATCTCTATCAATAGAAGGTATTCAATCGTAAATTGTTATATGTTATAAATAATAATTAAACCGAGTGACACGTGACAGGCAGTGTTACCAGATTGAATATGTGGCTCAGTTCCATAATGACTTAAGAGCACACAGATTTTCTTGCACTTACTATATTATACGCTGGAGCAGTCGATATGACATGTAATAACAATGCATTTACCCATTTTACTATGAAATATAACCATATTACGAGAGATGTTTACAGTATAATGATTGCCAGGTAACTGATGTTTTTGGCCACTTTATCCACTTGAACTAAGCACGCAATTAGCTACTCATGCGATATCTTTTGTTTATATCTATGTACATTTACAAAAGCATGATTACATAGTGTGTTGGCGAACATCACATTAGAGTGTAAATATATTTAAAGTATGCGAAGTAAGACATTCAAAGATAGTCAAATCGACCAACCGCAGACAACTACGACGCGAATGGGAAAAAATAAGCAATTGTAATGTTTCATTGAATATATTGACAAAAAAAACAAATAATGTACATATAACACTCTAATTTTTACACTTGTTAATTGTGCAGTGTGCGTCGTACCATTGCGAACTTGACACGATGAAGTTGGCTTATTATTCAATTCCGGGAAAAACCTCTAGTTGCACGTCCGAACACTTTAATTGCTACAGTCCAATCAAAATTACAAAAGCCGTACATTTGTATTTGTAAACTATAAAAAAACGGTCTGCGAATTTAACATCACACATGGATGTGCCGATTCGAACGACTATTAAATTACTCTATTTCCGCATATCAATCTGTCCCTTTTTAATAAAAAAAAAAACAGAAAAGAGAGAGCATATTGCCACATGTTTTCTAGAACGGTGCTTCTGTCGAACCTGAAACATTTCGAGCAATTGCATATAATCGATGTATATAGTATAAAATTCACACGGAGTAAATATACATGTGCAACACACAAGATTCAAGAAACAATGGATAATGAACAATTAGTGGCAGAGCAACATAAACAATAGCAAATAAGCGAGAGCTGCCCCGCAAATGAATAGCAGCATAGCGTGAAGAAATCTCATCTTATTATGTTCACTGTCTCCCCTTCAACATTGATGAGACATTCTCGATGCCTTCGGTATCGTTTTAATTACGATATACCGCCTTCACACTAAAATACTCTCATTCAGAGTGATCAAAACAAATGATTAATCTGGTGTGCTTACGGTGATTGATAAGTAGTAGATATAATGACGTAATGAAGCCTGCTTGGCGTGTCTATTTCCAACTTGGCACACACGCCTACAGCCGAAATTTATTCAGTGCACAATGAAGAGAAGAGAACGTATAAGACTATCAGCAGACAACATTCATGGTCAATGCCGAACACTAAATATGGCGTCACAACGTTAAATTAAAAAAAAAACTGCAATGTATAGGCATCACAGAAGACTATACCAAAAACACTTTCAAATAAATTATATTAAAAATACTGTAAATTTTTCAAGTTAAATTACTGTAAGTGTGATCGATGTATTATTTTAAATTATACAGTAAAATGTTATGAGATAAAGACCCGTGCGTCAACAAAGGAATCCGTATTGGCTTATCTAAAATATTTCAAAAGTATAATAAAAAAAACCTTACTCTGAATGTGTGAGGAAATCTTACACATCATTGAATAAATTAACGCATTTTCGTAATAAGTGATAAATAGACATTCGTATAATATTATTAAACGTATACGTTGTATGCGGTCGCAGTTTAATTGAAAACTTGAATTGAAGGTCCTCTCAAATATTATTAAGAATAGAGTGGAGGGAAATCAATTTCGGTGCGGTGAAATTCAATTACCTTACGGCGTGCTCCAATGTTACTGCTAATAATAATGGATAATGAAATATGTATGTTATTTTATTATGTGCAAAATGAATGGATGAAAATACACCAAATACTAAAATAATTGCGTATGATAAAAATAAAGTCATTTTCAGTAGTGCATAGGTAAGTATTAGAAGAAAAATTTGAAAATACATGTGTATGTATTTGTGTTTAAAGAAATAAATATGTGTGTGTGAATATATAGGTTGATCGGTATATTGTATAGTATATTTAGGGTTTGAAATGATCTAAGAGCATGCTGCAGGAGATGGCGAGGAAGTATCGGGATTCCTCCGACAGGCAGGTGACGTCAGGTTATAAAAATGCAGGCGAGCCGAGAGCGAAGCTAAAGAGGACCGAAGCGACCTTGAAATGATGATCCCTCGTGGAGCCCCTCGTACCGCCCCAATTGACCACCGCAAGTTCATTGTTCTACTGGTGCAGCATCACATTAACATAGTGTATGCAACTCGGTCATCTCCCAGCACACAATATTGCGACGTGGCTAACAACATTATCAGCGAAAGGTGAACATTTTCAATTAAGCAATCAATATTGCGAGCGCACCTCTGATAGATAGCGGACACTTGAAGTGACTGGCTATGTATAATATTGAGATATTTAAATATATCGCAATCGCATGTACATATAATATTACGTCTATGTGTTATTAGAAGCCCTATGCCAAAAATGTATCGATTGGTAGTTTTTGAGCAACGGTGGAGGCAAAACACGCACACATTCTTACTCTCGTATATAAAAATACATACACATAGAAAAGTGTGATGATGCACCGATACAACACACATGCACTTGGCCATTTTGCCCGAGCGTTTGAATAACAAAGCTTTTGACATTTCTCAGGTCGTTCACCGTCCCGGCAAGGTCGAAGTGGGAAAAACGTAATATAACACTGAAAACTAACACTCGCAATTTCAAACTTGCACCTGCTAGCAATCAGACATATCTAGGGTGGTTCTCGAATTAGGGAGCAATGGCCCGATACACTTGGCTGATGACCCAATGCGACACAACAAACTAGTGCACGACAAATATCGTGACCTTGGTACACCTACACACCTCGAATCATCCTGATGCTGCGGCTCCGTCGGCGGCACGATGGACGAGAATGGTGAAAAATATCCCGGAAGATAAGGATCGCCTCCAACGTCGGCGGCGCAGTAAAGACCGGGCGCCGGCGACGACAACGAGGGCGGGGGCGCACCACCCTCAGCCTGCACCACGGGCAGCATCTGACCGCCCGCGCGCCCCGTCTCTGCTGACAACACTTTGACGACTTCTATAACCGCTTTAAACTACACTATCACACTTCACTGCACTACTCAGATCCGACTAAGTTTGCACCACGTGAAACTCACAATACTTATACGTTAATTTTTTAATTACTCCTCTGGTACGGTGCAGCTTGTCGGTCATGGTTGTCGAAGCACTAATCCGGGTCGCGACACTTTGCTGGTTCACTAAGAAGGCACTATCAGTGAGTTGTACGTGTGTTATAAATGTATAAAAAGTTAAGTGACAAGAACAACCGACGCCGGCAATAGTCAGTGCCGCACTCACAATGCTCGAAGCCCGTCTGTCTCTGTTCCCCCTCTTACGTCTTTTCCTCACCATTTTCTGACTCCCCACCGTTCGTCGATCGTCGACGGATTTCAATACATATTTTACATTTTCATTTTCCCTTTCTACATTTTCCCAGCGTTCAACTATTATTTACATCTCACCATGTGCATTAAACCCTCTACAAGTATTTGAATTATTAAAAAAAAAATATAATATTGGTTATGGAATAATTAATAAAAGGTATCAAAGCAATAATGAGCCAAAATCGCATATTATGGATTACCAGTATTTTATATAAACTGGTTATTCCGTTATGTTAGGGGTGAGTTAGTGTGAAGGAGATTAATTCGACAAATATGCATCGACTGTATGCTAGTCAGATTGTTGGTATCGGACGGGGGCGGAGTGGCGGGGAAGTGGAGCCCCCCGGGGCGGGTCCCCGCGCGCAGTCTTGACACACTTGCCTTATCTATTCGGCGTTATAATACTAAAGTGACGTGGTGATGCACACACTCAGCTCTCTTCTCTCACAATGTAAACACAACACACAATTGCAATCGACATACTGATTATACATATTGTGGTATTTGTACATCATCGCAGAAATATAACACCATATGCATATTAAACATTGATGTATATTTATAAAGACAACAACATTTCTTTGGATTATTATGATTTTTAAGATATTTTTGGTGATGCTGTCATTCCGTTGGCTGTCATTAAGTTTGCGCAATAATCACATGGTAACGGAAGCCTTCGCGCCCCCTTCACCGGTCGTGTGCGAGGCTGTATGTAACCTTGTGCGATCGGTATTAGTGATTCATTGTGTTTTGCAATATGGAAGAAAGTGAATACGTATAAGATCTGATAGCGAGAGCGAATATTTCGCTCGAGCACCGTTCGGGCATGTTCGCGGTTGTAGAATAGGACAGTTGTATATAGTGATTGTGGGCGGTGCAAAAGGGAAGGAGGATGAGGCGAAGTGAAATCGGTGACCGGTTTCCGGCGTGCGGCCCCGCACCAATCCAGGTCAGTGGGTCACGGCGATGACGTTGGGGCCGCCCCCTCTCTGATGCCTATACTCTTGCTGTTGTTGGTTACTACTCTATCGTCATCACTAGCTCACTAGCTCACTAGCTCACTCTCTCACTCTGACTACGAGCTACGGCCAAAAAGTGAAATCACTCAAAAGTGAATCAAGTTTGCACAATGCGTAATACACCCCGCTGCAACTGTCAACTCTTACAACATAACCGAGTCATTCATATCCGATTCTAAACTCAAAACTGTTTTCAGCATGAATTATTTGAAATTGGCAGACTTTCAGCCAGAGAGTCCCTTTAAATGTTACTAATCAGATTGACTTGAAACTTTTATGAAGGCACTATTATGAACTAGGCTAATTTTAATTGAAATTTTCAATTTGTTAATATTTTTTTATCTTGTTTTTTTTAATAGAACAGTTATATTTGAGTTTTGATTTCATTTTTGCTTTAAAGTGCTTTTTTTATCGATTAGAAGAAATTTTTTATTTTAAAAATGAAGTAAAAAAAATGTGAAATTATTATGCATTATAAAATTAAATACATCTAAAAATATTTTGAAATTATTTAATATTTTTAAATGATCTGATTTGTTTTTTATACGAAAATATTAAGTTTTTTCATTCGAAAGAAGTTTGAATTTTTTTATTAAAATTATCAATAAAATAATATAATACGGTATTCACACGATGACAACACTCATCATAATATTTAAAAAGCGAGTCTCCAGATTAATACTGTTTTTTGAGAATTGCCATTTATTATGCATTATTAAATATCTCTAATATGATTTTGAAATTAATTTAATATTATTATCATTAAAATACCTGTTTCGAGATTTTAGATATGTATTAAAATAATTATAGTAAAATAATTATATGAAATATTATTCTTTCATCTGGTAACACTGATGGTTGACGGACCCGCACATACATACACACATCTTAGACAATTATATATATTTCCATATTGATGTGCATATATGGATACATACAAAAATGTATGCAATTCACATGTAATATGTATTATAAACGCATAGTAATATGGCTTCGTATGTTCGAGCGTCGAATTTCTTTAGTACGGAACTAGACGAATAAAGTATTTTTTGTTGTTATTGTGTTTTGGTAGAGTCCAAGGATAAAACACCTGCTCGGCAGGTTGATTGTGAAGTGAGCCGTGCTTCGTTTACTAGAATAACCTTAGCACGGCTTCATCCTAGGATTCACGGTTATTTATTTCTAAATACTTTAAATAATATTTATTTGACTGATGACTAAATTCAATTATATTACATTCGATCGAATACTCTCACTTAAATGAAAATATATTTAAATTTTGTTACAAGTGTTAATAACATTCGAAACCTAATCAATTACACAATCGAGACATCCAAATTTTTTTATCGACAACCTTAAACCTATGAGAATTATACTCGGAAAATACTAAAACTAGTTAAAAAATGATTATTATCTCAATTTAGCGATTAAATATTTAAATATTTAGACGGAAATAATGAACTGGGATCGAGCAAGACAGCTTATCGTAATTATTTGGCTGATAACGAGTAAACCGATCAAACTTTGAACCAATGTGTACACATCGAACCCACACTGCAAATAGCTGTATTGTTCATATTAATTTTCAAAGAAAAATTGACACCGACGTGAGAATTTCACATTGTTGTAGTTTGATTTAAATTTATTAGAATATAAATCGAAATTCTAACGACGCAAACAGAATTAGAATGTGAAATTATCTAGTTATTAGAGCCGCAATTTCGTTATAAGAAAATTAATTGTGATGTAACGGTATCTATAAAACATTATACATAATTAAATGTTTGCAGTGAACTCACAGTAAAAAAATATTATCGTGACACTATTTTCAATAGTTAAATAAAGAAAAAGACAAAAGGATATCCAGCATGATTCATTTAAAGATAAAATACAAATACTATCGGCATTACGTCACAAGCAAGACGATGGATTCGTTGCATATTGTTGATGACTGGTATAATTACGATTGTTTATAAAACACAAGTCAAATAATTTATTAAAATATATAAATACCACCCGAGATAATTATAATTCAATATTATTTAACGCGTTACTTGTGAGTGTGATAAATAAAATTGAAAAAAAGGTATTTAACCAAAATAGGAAGGAGTAACTATGGAAACGTGCAAAATACCCCCCGGCGAAGGCTCGTAGTCTTGGCAACCAACTCCCGGGCGAATTTCTATGACGAATCCCTACGTCTGTACTAATGAAAACTTTTGAATTTAATCACCTATTGTTAATACTTAGTATATTCCAAAAAGTCATAATGAAATTGCTATTGAAAAGTTCCGTATCAAATAGTTTTAGTACCAAAAATTACTGGCTATACTAATCAAGTATAAATGGATGTAAAATACAAAAAAAGTTTGTTTTAGTATATTTTGTTTTTCATTTAGATAATCTAGTAATTTGATGATTACTATATCGACGGGTGGTAGTTTGAAATGATGGCTAATGAATATCCCGAGCAGATGATATCAAAGCACATTCATACTAATTCGCCAAGCCACTGTTGCCGTTTATTATACCAAGTTCACGTTCAAAGTAGCATATATGATTAGTTAATTTCACTGCGCATGATCATTTTTTAATTATTTAAATAATTTTGATATTCCTTTCATGCTATTAATCATAAAAATACACACGATGAAGTCGTAAAATATCTGCATCCTCGATGTGGCTGCATGACATCATCGGACGGGATATTAATATTTTCGGTTTATTTTCCTTTACATATTTTAATTTATAACGAATCGGATCAATATGCAATTTGTCGAAGAAAACATTTTGCATGATTTTGCACATATCGAGTAATTATCTTGTGACTAAGCGTGCGACCTAGACACACATTTTCCAACAAACACTTTCTAAGAAAAGTCCGGGAAATTGGAAAGCATACGCAACCGGGAATGATCAAAATGGTAAACAAAATAAAAAATTTAACTTTTATAGAAGCAATAGTAAATAATATGATAAACAACTCGATCTGTGTGTTATGTGTCGGCGAACTTCATAATAACAAACAATAAATTAATGAAAATTAAATTTGGCATTTGAAGAAGGAAACTTCCAAAGTAATTCGTGACTGAACCAAATTGTTATTTCACGCACGCATTCAATCCCCTGTAATCCGGAATTAGTGTTTCGTTCTAAATTACACTCACTATTACTCCTTAAATGTGATGTTTTTCATCTTCGTCTAAATGTAGAGTGATGGTTGTCACTTTTCTTGTAGTGCATCTCTAGTTCTATTTTCTCTTTTTCTCTTTGCCTCATGACGGCTTGCAATTTCTCACATTTCATTTCGTTTCGAATGGATCATTAGCTATCGACAGCATTCACTACAATTAGCTCGTATCATAATAAATTTTTAATAATACCGCAACAATAGCCAGGGAACCTGTCTGTAATGGCCATTGAGAAATTTCAACATATACACATAGCTACTTTTTATTTTGAAAATAAAACTTAACTATGTTGAATTATATTATACAAGCATAGTGGTAGATGCATAGTGTGACACGTAGTTTCATCTTGAACTAGTTAAGGTATAGACTATCTATGTCGGGCGTGCGCACGATAAACGCTCATTACTAAACGCACTTCATATTTCATTCAATAAAATGCAACAAATACAAATAATAAAAAAGCAATACATTTGATATAATTAAAACCGTACATAATTGATAAATATAAAACAAGAAAAAAATCGTATGTGATTGGATACGGGATATCTAATAATGTTCCTTTTAAAATTACTCTCTTCGGTATGGAAGCTGTAATGACGCAAGATTCTGGGTTAAATTGTTGTAGATATGTTATGGAATTTTTATAAGCAGTGTTGGATGCAGCAATGCCAATATTCTAGGAGGGGTGAAGACGAGGTCTGAAGAGTCAAACCCTCTTTCTCTCTCATCGGATCGATGAAGACGGCGCCATCACAACCGTCGCCTTCTCTAATCAACTTCCATACAATACTACTACTAAGAACTATAAATTGCACGTGATTATTATATGGATTTAGATATGTATTATTGTATTGTATCAATGCGGAAAGCGAATACCAAACCCTGAAATGCATCAACTAGTTCAATGTCACTTTGAATAGTCATATTGATAGGGGTGAGCCTAATATTGTTTGCACCGGGTATTCATATTGAAAAATATTCATCAAATAATTCATTAAAATATATATATATATATATATATATATATATATATATATATATATATATATATATATATATATATATATATATATATATATATATATATATATATATATATATATATATATATATATATATTCTACAAATGACAAGCGCAGAACGACATCAGCTGATTTTATCAAAAAATAAATAGAAACAAATGCAATGGACAATCATACAAAATGCAAATTAAAAGAAAAGAATCAAAATAATATCTACAAACAAAATAAAAACAATGCAATAATATAAAAATATGTAAGAGCCGCCTTGTGGCCCAGTGGTTGGTATAACGGATTCATGAGTGAAGACTCCCGGGTTCGATTCACGGCACCGGAGTCACTTGGTAGATCTAGCTTAGCAAACTAGATCTTAAGAACTCATCGCTGTGTGGTGGCCTGGGAAACAATCTCTATTATATTCTCCCGTAAAGGCCTGGCCAACCCCTTATAAAAAAGGGAATCCCGTCAATAAGGAAGGCGGTATATATACATATGTACATGCAAAGTGGAGATTTTTTTAAACAATAAAAAAGTATTTAAAGTGGGTCTACGCTTTTCATAAATACGGGTATGGATAAATCAAACAGGTTATATGCATACCTCTGTAACAGAATAAACCTCCCCTAGATTGTGGAACAAAGTTTTTCTCAGGAAAGTGAAATTTTAGCCGCACGGTGTATTTGACTAAATTTTTATTTTTATTTTAAGTATATATGTAAATGTCATTTTCCCAACGATATGATAACGTAAACCTGTCACTCATTTATTTTAAATGTTTTCCAGAAAATATTTCGAAAGACGTCATTGCGTTTTAAATGGTATTTGTGTAGATATTCATTATTTTTCAATTAAAAATCAGCAATAAATTTTCCATTAATTAATAGTTTCAATGTGCAGTTATGTAATTAAGATAGTTGGATGCTGCTTGCGCTGCGGCTACTGTGTAAATACTTATTTAAATTTAACGGAGACGAACAACTACAAACTCTCGAATACTCGTTCACTTGCTTTGACACGCTCAGCTGAGTGCGAAGATTAACACCGTCGTTCGTTATTTCTCGCACCTTATTAATATACGTACCTACTAATTGTTTGCCAATGAGATTCTGCCGATGCTTCGATTAAATTTCCTTCATAAAATTCTAGTCACGTCTGACCTAAAAGTGAATCCTCTTTATATTCATAAAGAATTTAATATAATACGATGGTTATAATAATAGCGCGCAATTATTATCGTGCGCAATGTTCACTCATTCATAAGGTTTTATTTGTGTGCGCTTTCAGTTTCCGAATAGAGGCGCCTCATACCCAGAGTCCTTCCTCCTCACTCTCCCTTCTCCTGTACTCCTGCAGGACCTCTTCCTCTCCCTTTCGTTTGCCGCCACCAGCTGATTCAGGACGTCATGTTTACACTACATTGAAAGCAACGTGCCGAACTCGCTTTCGTTTAAACGTAATCGATTCATTCAAACTACTCCTTTGTTCACCGTCCTTTATTGAAATATTATTATTATTGTGTAATTCATAATGAATTTGGAATTAAATTATGACAAATTTGTACATAGGGTATACAAATAGTCGATTTTAGACTGTACCCTTCGTAATATGATATTATACCTTTATTTTGTGTTACACATATTGACCATATTAGATTGAATATGAACACAATATTTTAAAATCAAAGCCCTGGCTTTAAAATATAGGTAAACGTCGTTTTACGCGGGTTAGTGTTTTCTGTAAAAATTGGTCGTGAAACTGGTATTAGACAATGCCAAAGGATATCGATTAGGGCGATAGATACTAATTCCAATCATATTGTTAAAGATTATTGTCCATTATATTTTAATTCGTTTTACGCCGGTATCGTTCGGAATGGAATACGGGCGTAAAACGACATTTACCTGTAGTAATAAAATATAGGTGCCTAATACATATTATTATATATGACGTGACGATTGGAAGACACAATGATACAAGTTATCACGCCAAGTATTTAAAATGCACAGTTGACTGCGTTCAGTCGCATAAGTTAAATAAGAAATTGTTAAAACTAATATTTATTTGCATCGGTTAATATTTTTTAAAGAATTCTATTAAAATTATAGAACCATCTAATATTATGTATTTTGAAGGATACACTAGCCAGAGTAGATATTTGCAATGCACTCGAGGATCAGCCAGCTCCCCAGTTGCAGGTATACAGGAACAAGGAGTCTCGTGTAAAAAATAAGAAGCAGATGGTCGGCATAGAGTTCGAAAACATCTGTCGTCGAGGTATTTCGAAGTTTTGGCAAACTAACACCGAGACGACTCAATGCACACATCGAAAAATCAATAATATAGGAGCAGCCATTAGCGAATACGTTCTTTTTTTGACAGATTAAAATTACCGACCACTTGTACAAATAAACCTTCGAATGGTGACACCACGAGACAAACGGCACGCCAACCACTAAATAATGTTATTATTACTATCGTTTTCGTAAGCGATCTCTAATGACATATCATTGCCCCTATTATGTGTTCATAAAAAATGTGGATATTTATAAACTTCAGTATGCAATAGTGTGTACGACAAACATTATAAGTAATATATAAAAAATGAGTTTAATAACTTTCATTATTATATATGTACTGTTTAACATGTTTACTGTTTAACATGTTACTGTTTTCATTATTATATTTCGTGTCGTGAGTTATGTAATTCAAACGTATAAAAATATTTTTTTTTCAATTCAGCCACAGAATATTTCAATTTATAGAACAGAATATATAAAAGTAATAAATTTTGATCATTTATATAGTTTTAATTGTACAATTCTTTATTAAATATAATTTACAATAATCGTTGTGACACAATACAGAATGCGAGAGACAGACATAGTCTTTTTACTTATTTTAACATGATGACTCTTATCTTGGTATTACACATAATTGATGACTAAAAACTAAATACATAGATTATTTATATAGTTTATCTACTGAAATATATTTATATTTAGAAAGGACCATAGAGCAGTCTCATCATCAAAAGGCTGAAACGAAGATATTACGTATACCAGAGTGTGTATATAATAAAGTGAGAATATGGTGGTAGGCGGGTGGTGGTTTGTGTCATTGCACCTGGGGTAAACGTTTCGAGGTAGTTGAATGTCACCCTGGGCCCGGTGACACTAGTACAGGACTACGACCCTTCACCATCTACGCCGTAGCAAGGCCGCCGAATGTAAACATTGCACACCATCATCATATGATTACGTCTAAGAAATATAAAGTAATTGCATGGGTACAGTGATTTATTGATTTTACAAGGAGGGTGTAAAAGTGAATAACCTTAAAGGCGAATAGTGTAAAGTAATGTGAGTTGCGCATGATCAATGCATAGTGTTGGCGAGGGTTGGGGGAGGAGGCTGTGACGCAATGCGCAAAGGGGTGTAGTGAAGCAAGTGAGCGAGTAAGCGAACAGGACTGGCAATATCGACACTATGGTGTAGTTGCTTTGGTAGACGGTGACGATATCTGTAGGGCAGGTCGGGCCAGGGTCAAGGTCGGCTACACATATCATATCAATACTATACACTATATCATCAAGAGAATTTCACTAAGCCGATACTCCATTGAAAGGAAAGGTCACTTCCCAGAGTATCCAGAATATCACATACAGGGGAAAATCTCGATATTTACACAAAATACCACACATTATGATATGTATTCCGAATATACTCAAAAATATATAAATTAACTTTAAAACATCACATGTGTATGTTTTGGTAAGAAATAATGTAGGTATGTCCAATAAATGTATAGCATTGGAGTAAAACATACCGATACATTTAAATATTAATCTGTTTCATAATAAATGTGCACATCACCCTTATTTGAAACCAGGGTACAGAGCAATTATTTGCAATTTATATTGCCACACCATCGAGACTCGACTGCGAAATAATAAATAAATATGTGATTCACTAGTTATTTTATGGTGAAAGACCATGTGCGCTATAAATATAGATAAACTAATAATGGAGGTAAACAAACACAATCATCAATTGTGTAAAAGGTAAATAAGATTGAATTATCCTTGCGTACCGGAATATTATGAGTATATTTTAACAGTAAATAGTATTCTTTTTAAATATTGGTTTGTTGGCCAACCACATTTGAAAACCAGAATTAGTCTTGTGGTTGGCCAAGAAAATGACAATAAAATAATAGCAACACACATGCACAATGCAAAAAAAAATTGCGAGTAATAAATATATGGTTATTTTTACTGTGATGTTTCGTGGGGTAATTATTGAAATACGACATTTCATAAAATCTATAACGAGATTTCGGGAGTATAGGAGCAGGTTCAGGGCGGGGGCGGATCTGCCAGACAGCCTACGCTAGTCGGGGTGAAAACAAAGGCCAAGGTCAAAGGTCTACGACCAAATCGGCCTGACAAGGGCGGCAGTTTGATGGCCCCACATCACCGCCCTGATCAATTTAATCCCGCCTACTTCTAAAATAGAAGCTGACACTGTTGCTTTGGTTACAAGTTATCGAGACTTATCTGGTGATTTTGTTATATAAGCCTGATTTGTAGGTTTGTAATACAAAATCCTTAAATTTTTCCCTTATAAGATAAGACAAACAATACAATTCTAACAGCGACATTTCACTGATAATATTTTGACATTTATGATTAAAAAAACTTTACAGAAGAACGGGTTAGCGATGGCGCTGTACACGTTAATAGCAATTAAAACTGCTACAAACACGAGATGATTAAGTAAATACATTCTAAATAAACCGACCATTACGAAGCATAAATCAACACTGGCAACACCCTCGACACTTTTAATATTAAAGTTAATAAATTACAAGTGTGCGTGCAAAATTAACGTTGTATATTAGATTGCTATTTAAATAAAAATTAACAGGTATAAAATTGATTTAACCACAATAACTTCGAAGAAAGCGGGGGTGAATTTTATATTAAAGATGGTAATATGTATGTGGTTACCATGACACGTAACCATTATTTTATGTTAATATACTAATTTAACAACGAATTGGATATATATATATATACAATATAAGTAAATAATTGTAAGTGTATACGGTAAAGTAAGTACTCGTACCTGAGCTGATTGCATTTATGAAGAGTAGAATTATGTAAGACGGTTATCATGCAATATGCAATGTCTAGTGCACCACTAACTTGCTGCTTCGATTCACACAATACATATAATGTTCTGTATTACTCACATCCATTTTATAAATAAATTATTATTTTTTAACACTGAAGTACGTAAAAAGAGTTGTACAATGCGATAAAAGGATCACTGAATTAATATTTCATAAAAATTATGAATATGTAATTTATTTATTCATATACCGCGAGGGGCTTTTGAGAGGTGTTTTTACTAATCTGGTTTTTTAGATACAGCAACGTTTTAATTAGTTGTCAAAGCGGCTCTGCCCGACTTATCGCCTCAGTATTTACTTTAGAATCCAGAAAATCAGAGTAAAACTGTATGAAGGCGATCCTTTGAGATTTTATTAATATGCATTATTCCCGATCTCCCAGTCGTAATAACCGATGAAATCGATCTTAAAAACTTCTAACATGAGTAGGATTTGAACCCATGACCACAGTATTTGTAGCCACGCGTCTTATCTCTAAAAATTTGATGTTACCAGGCGTATAGATTATTGTTTATGATAATAAGTATTTTTTATTCGAGATAAACATAAGCGAAATTAATATATTCATAAAAAAAATCAGAGTAAACCTGGATGAAGGCGAGGGATTTTGTTAATATTATTCCCGATCTCGCAGTCGTAATAATCGATCAAATCATTTTTTTTACTTAAGCGGGATTTGAACCCTTTGCCACAGTATTTGTAATAGTGTAGTTACAATAGTGTATACGGGCCATATCACCTGAGCTATTACGCTGGTTTATAAGGCATTAAAATGGAATAGCATTAATAAAGAGATAAATAATATTAATTCTTATGACATCTGCTGACACACACACGTCGATATAGAATAATACCGTTCATTAATAACATGACACATTCCCATTGTTATATGTACATATTTATATTATCGAGTCATAGATTTTTAAGTACATTGTTACAGTTTACTTTTATAAATAACAAACTAATACTTATAAAAAAACATAGCACTTATTACTTATTGTGTGCTTAATGATAGAATTTGTCACATAACACTTTTTATAGAGAGGATTGACTGTATAAATGAAGAATGTAACTTACCCCGCATTTTCGGCGGCGACAACGGACATGTGTGGAGCATTGGGCCTTGCGGCGCCGCGTCGCGCGCGCCCTTCTGTATCCGTGGCGTATTGAAACCAACTAAAATTTATCCACCGGCTCTATTCGAATCCACATCGACGATAAGCCTAGAAAATAAAAAAATAATAGTTAGGAACATGATTAAAATAGCATAAAAAGTATATACTACACACATACATACATACATCAAGAATCGATAAAATTACTATTTGTCTGAATATTTATTGAATCAGTAATCAATGATATATCTTAATTTGGCATTCAAATCAAAAACCTCTTCAAGATGAAAAAAATATATTTTCTTTATAAAACATACTTGAAGATCCAATATGGAGAAACAGCAATGCAAGGTTTACATTGCTAAATTGCGCGGAGGTCAAATAATTTTCGTTATTAAACAAATAAATACTCCTCGTTAAGAAACATGAAAATATTATCTATCTTGCGAAATCCTTATTAATATCACGCAAAAACTAAAATTATAAATAAACAATGTACATTTTCACAGAGTATAATTAGATTAGTCCAGATTAGAACACAATAATATTAAAAAATATATACACAATAGCTTATAAAAAATAATCACTAGTGAAAATATATTCTCACTAATACAGATTCACTATAACTTATATTCGATACAATTTGTTTGTTTAGTGGAAATACGTGAAGGGTGAAATCGAAATGAAAAAGGTTGAATTTCAAATGTAATAAGATGAATTTGGAGTGAAAAACCTGCATATGTATTTTAATGTTAACTAAAATATACTGTATACTTTAATATACAGGGTGGACTTAAGCTTTTAACTGAGAATATTTTAGGGAGTGGTGGGGTATCGTAAGAATAATCGAAAAAATAAATATATTAATTAATATTAAAAAATAATATTAATTACGTATAACAGACACAATATACACGTAACGGTCATTACTGAGTACTTCAGAGAAACAGCTGATTCCAAGATGATGGTCCAAACTCGATTCCAAAAGCACTATTAATTATTTTTTAATTTTATATATATATATATATATATATATATATATATATATATTGATCATTGATTATATATATTATTTGATCAGCAATTATGACTGGGAAATCGGGAATAATATTAATAAAATCCCTATTGATCGTCTTGATCTAGATTTACTCTGATTTTCTGGATTGGAAGTTAAATACTGAGGCGACTATTGTCGGGCAGAGCCACTCTGTCAGTAAAAAATTGGACATTGAAAAATCAAATACACGTGTAAATTAATTTTAATAAGATAGTCGTGCATGTATTACAATAGCAGTGGCAATGAATCTGATTAAAGATGCTAAGAATGAAGGTGAGAGCGAGTGTGTTGGAGAGATGTACATTGCCTGTGTGTATGCGGCTTGCGTCACCTGGTGAAAGTACTATGGCGGTATTATTGCAAATTTCACGTGCCTAAAAACTTATACAACTGTTGAGTAACATACTTATTATCAACACATCCGTTTTTAAATCTGCCTCATCGCTTTTCAACAATTATGTATGTAATATACTCATTCAAATCATGCCTGATTAACCAGTAGGTAGTAACTCGAGTTATCTCTGTTAATATTTTATAAAAATTCAACGTAATGAGATACAATTATAATTAAGTACATTATCTATATTCAATATTGTAGGTGTTTATACCACTTATGGAAAATTTTATCTATCAATTGATTGAAAAATGTTTGACATGATTATACGTCCCGTTTTTACGTGAAATATTTTCCTCAATTTGATATATAACCTTATGACTTATTCGAAGAAAAGCAAAGTTATTATGCAAAAGCTATTGTCTTTTTCGCACCTGTATGTCTTTAAATCGCTGTCTTGCACGATATATGAAAACGTGTAAAAATGTAGATATTACCTATTCATAAATTGCCCATAGCAAAAATAAAAACGTTTTTTATAACCTAAGATCGACATCACGATATTCTATTATTACAAACGATTTACTTCTACGAATTGATTTGACTGATTCGTCATAATGACTATGCAAACTATAAATTGGTCTACATTTCAAGCATTTTGTTAGTTAATTACTTTTCGTTCAACGTCAGTGATATTGTTATTATCATTATCAGCGTGATATATTTTATTTATTTACGCCGCGAGGAGCTTTATTTTTTTATATTTGTTTTAGGGGGTTTTTTATACACAACAACGTGTTAATTGTCTGTCGGTGATCTTAACACTTACTAGTTAAACAGGTCACCGACAGAGCGGCTCTGCCCGACTCGAGTATTTACCTTAGAATACAGGAAATCAGAGAATGCCTATATCAAGACGATCGATCGGTATTTTATTATTATTATTATTCCCGATCTCCCAGTCGTAATAACCAATTTAAAATATTTTGACTTGAGTGGGATTTGAACCCATGACCACAGTATTTGTAGCTACGCTTCTTATCTCCTGAGCTATTACGCTGGTCAATTTTATTGATAAAAAACCTCTGATCTCTTTTCCTTCACTCATATTATAACGATATGTTAATACATAATGGTGTAGTATAAATTTTTGTTGGATTGAAGTGGGAAAATTATACATAATGAAATATTGATTAACCGTAACGAATTATAAAACCAAAAGAGACGGAAATAAATAATTTAAATGGATAGAAAAGAACGATCGAACCACAAACAACAAACATACATATATTAATATAGTTGGGACGCCTTTAATCGCGCTATGATATTTTTAGCATACGACAAAGAGAGTAAAACGCAAAACAATGCATTGAAACTTTTGATAATTGAATGTTTCGAATGGCAAGACAAACACCAATTGAAAATGATCAGTGAATTTTATTTTACCGAGGCGAGCGATAATAGTTCAACTGATAACTTGTGATTAAAAAACACAAACGATAAGATTGTAAGCGGGCAGAAAAACGAGACTATTTAATAATAGGCAAATCAATTATTAATATTAGACATGTCAATCGACTCATGTCTAATATGTCGGCATTAGTCATTGAAGGAATGCATAAACACACAATATGCGCTAATAAATTTGAATGGTAATCAGATTGCTTTTGATTAGAAATGTGAAGGTCATCAAAATATGCCACATTGTACAATCAACACTCACAACAAAATCAAAATGTTCAAATAAAGCATAACACAAAACAATTTGAAGAAACAACATGGCATATTTGATTGATTTAATCACATCAAGCAGACGTTAATAAATTATTGTTTTGAATAAAGATAATTTTGTTAGAGCAGAATGATAATATTATTGCTATTTCAATACACATTAAACATGTATAAATATTTGCCATAATAATTAATTAATAAGACAAATTCTAATCAGATCTAGTCCAAGTGGGTGTGATGAAGCATTTCGACGTATTCGAACTCTGTAACGATTTCCTTTATTATTTAATTTCAAATCGCTGATATTTATAGAAAACATTATATGATATACATCTACAGTTATCATACTACTATTATATTCATGGGACAAACTTGCATGAACAAACCTGCAAACTTGAATGCAAATTTCAAAAAGAGTAATTAATTTTATTATGTTAAAAGATGTTTTGTAAATATCCACAAATTCAGATAGAATAATACATTTTACCCAATAATAAAGAAATATATATAATAAAAATGTTAGCCGCACAATTCTCTACGAAAAATGTGAACAATTGAAAACCTGTTTTTTCATCCAAAATTTAATTCTAAAAAATACAAAGTGGGTTACCCAGGAGGACAAGATTAAGCAGATGTCCGTCGCCTTCAATAAAATAAGATCAATAATTATATGTTATAAAAATAATATATTTTTATTTAAAAGAAATTACACAATTGTATGAAACATCAATAAAGGTACATAATACGACTGCAAGGGGATGCCACCCCCACTGGCCCCTACACAGTCAGTGTGCTTCTATGACTTCTTTGTTATAAAAGTAAGCAAATAATATATTATTTTGAAACCCAATAATAGAATGTCAACAATTCTAGCTATAGGTATAATTTAATAAAAATGAGAGGAGTTACAGAGCCACGAAGATTTTCAAAAATTATAAAATAACTCTTAATTATACTATAACATATAAAGGTTTTTTAATCAATATATACAGTAGATGATTGTCGCGCAGCACGAATATACGATTTCATCATCATCATTTAAATTTAAACATTTACGACGTATTAAAGTTGTTTGGAAAAAAAATATCCTCGGTGGTTTTACTGGGTGGTTATCACACAACGCTACAAAATATTGACACGTCTTTAATGTAATGTAGATACGATATAAAAGAGACATTCTACGAAATCAAACTAAATACGATACGAGTGTGTAATGTGCATGCACAAAGCTTTGTGAAAACCTTGGCCTTCTTTGGTGAGCCCTATTTTGCATTCTGAAACTATATTCCATGCAAACGCGAAATACGTGATACGGAGGTGTATATCCCACATACGGTAAATTGCCACATTAGCATTCATCTACATTTTAATATAAAAACTCACAGTGAACAAAGTCAATTCGAGATTCTAAGGTCAATTTTATTATATTGTACATTTTCTCATTCCCGATTCAAGCAACTTTTAAATAAAAATTATTTACTACATATCTCATATTCTAATTAAATATAAATTACAACTTATTTCACATAGTGTGTGTGTATGGATGGGAAAAAGAGAGAGAGTATAACTTGTTGCAGTTAATATAATTAATATGCAGGTAAGAGTGACACCTGCGCAATATCAATGAAAGTAGTGGGGGGCAAAGTACCTGCGCAGGCGCTTTCTTAATGAGGACAATATCAAAGTCAGGTCAGGGTAGTATAGAGGAGAGAGAGAGAGAGGGGTGCAGTGAAAGTACTTCACCAGTCACCCTCACAAAGTGATATCCAGCAATAACACTGCAACGCCACTTCTTCGCTATTTCACAAAGAGCTACATGTTTTATCACCATCGACTCTATACACGATAAAGACCTTTATTATAAATCCGTCTTTAAATAGACCATGTATTTAATTGACATTGATGATTATTTTTAAATATTAATTCACATTCAAAAAAGGAAGTCATTAGACATCAAAACACACGATATTTGAGCATAGTAATCATAGATGTAAACATTAGATATCGCATTCCATATAAACAATTCGTGTCAATGTCGTGTAAACCCGTATTGTTGCACTCTTCTCTCCTATTCGATAAAGGCATGAGTGTGTCTCTCTCACTCAACACATTTCTAGTGGCCCCTGAGAGTGGTTGTGACAATACTTTGGCGGTTAAATCGCAATAATATTTTAAACATCCTAAAGAAGTACTCAGCGGTAAAAACTGAGCCTAGATCTATTTCAGTCCATATGACATGTAGTAATTCATTTACCCATTTTACTGTGATATATAACGACATTACGAGGGATGTTTACAGTATAATGTTTGCCAGGTAACTCATGTTTTGGCTACTTGATGTACTTGAACTAAACACGCATTGAGCCACTCATGCGATATCTCATGTTTATATATATGATAGTAATAAATTAATAACATGAACTGTATAGAAGGCAGGGTAGACTTGGGTTGACATGGCATAGGAATTCCATAAGGGAGTTGAGGGTGTAGGAATTATTAACAAGTTACTAGAGAAACGCTGTCGAATGGATAGAGCTTGATTTAGCATATAAATATTAAAATGCACTGGACTAGCATCGGGGGTGCGAATACTGAAATAACAACCTGGGTGTAAATGTAACTTGAAAATGTAAAACATTACTATTAACACTCTACGGTAACTTCACACATTTATGAAATTAATAAAACAATTGATAATAAAACAGATTTTTAGTTAGTTGTCACCGTGCATCAAAGAGTAAAGAGTTCACTTTCTCAGAGCATATAATAAAGGAATTGTAGTTTTACGAGTCGACCTAAATGCTAAGTATATTATTATTATGCCCCAGTCTTTCAGGCTTGACCGAGGCGGATTTGCCAACGAAAGCTCATCTAAAACATATTTATATCGACAAGAAACAACTTTGACCATTATGTAAAATGTGTTTAAGCTTGTCCATTATCACATTCACATCAAAACGTCAAAGCAAAGCAGTTCGTATCAACACCGTGGTATATTGCACATTTCAGATCGACGCTGAAAGTAAATAATATGTATAATATTATACATAGTTTATTTTACATGCATTAAAACTGATATTGTTACAGTGAGAAAAACTATGAAAATATTGATAATAGAATATGACAGACCATAAGAATTTATATAAATCTCCCATTTAAATATTTTCCATTTATTCCAAAATCATATTATAATTTATGTGATCCGTTTCTGTGGAGTAGTATTTAGAACGTGTCTGGGAATAAAAAGTGCAAAGGAATAAAGAAGAAAGAAGTCTGTTCGATCGACGCGAACATCTGTTGCATAAAAAATCACGAGGCGGCACAAATGTCAATAATAAATAGAATATGGGGGTCTTTTCTAATATTTCTTTGTTCACCCTTAAAGAGTAGAATATCTTTTGAGACAGCGGTGTCCAACTGCCTCTTAATCATTATGTATAGTGCACATATTTTTTATTACAACTTGAACACGTCTGTGATATGAGTGTGTGTATAATCGAGAGTCACGGGCACTACTTTTTATGGACATCGAAGAGGAACGATTTTATGAACAAAGGAAAAATATCACATCCTTCATCTGGTGTTGAGAGAGAACACGAAACAGTGAATCATACCGCAGGCTGTGGTGCCAAACCTAATATTAACCTTAATTTGTGAACTTTAATATATTTAACACGAATAATTTATGTTAAAATTCAAGACCAACTAATACAGTTTAAGTAATGGTTCCCTAGGCGCACGTATCCATAAACCCAAGCGTTTAAGTATGTAATCGAAATTAAAGCTTAAATGTAATGTTTTGAAATATCAGGTATGTTAAATATTGTCGTATGTTGTTTCCCCTTAAAAATGATTAATCCCCGTGAGGAAAGTGCATGAAACAACCTGAGTCATTTAATAACGAAGGTCTCGAAAATTCCGCTGACAGCTGAATACGATAAAACCACAATGTCTGAAACTGACAAAAAAAACCAAAACGAGTCGAGCGAAATATTGTTTGAAATGAAATTTAAGGCGGATGTAGTATTATTATTATTCCACGCTTAATTAAATACAACAATTTAAAAATAAACCTATTTCGTAAACGTATATTTTCATGTAAGTTGAACCATTTAAAGATTTGACTTTTCATCGCCACAAGTATTAATTGTGAATCTAACATATGTTTTTAAACTGTTAAATGGATTGTCTTTGTGCAGACCACTTTTCTCAGAGACAATAACTAATTTACCATTAACCATGGATTGATGTTTCCTCGGTAAAAAGACATAATTTATTGTTTTCTTCTAGTGACATTCCATACAAATGTGTATGTACAAACATAACGTAATCATAGCTTAATACTTTTTGTCATAATTATGCGGTGAACGTCTCCAACAATCTACAGAAAACAAATAAAAGATTCCCAATGTCCATAATCATATACTATACTTGTTATAATTAATCACACTCATTATGGTAGCGAGCCGTTTTATAAAGCAAGAAGCAACTAATTCTCTGCAATATGTTTTGATTGGTAACATCGTAACAAAATATCATATTAGTCTTGTGATGTTATCAATCATGAGTGAGTACCTAATCTGGTATATGCATATAACTAAACATTTGAGGCGCTCAAAATCAAAAGCTACCAAATACAGTTTTCATTATAAGAATCGTCACAGAATTATATTTTATAAACTATGTAGGTATATATTAGAGTCAACCTTGGTCGGGGAGATTACTTTGTTAGAATAGGTATGATAATAATAATTTCAACCATTCAAAAACTCAATTATCACCATAAAATGGCGATAAAAATCTAAAAATCACACATACAATACATCAAGGATTATGACTTGTAAATACAAGAGTGTTGAATTGAGTAATATTATAAATACACAAGATGTTTATTGGAGCGTGCATTTATATTAATAGCACACATAAGACATACATGACAGCTCTTATTCAACTTTAGCGCCAAGAAATCCCCAATAGGTCGATCCGCGCTTGAATTGTTTACTAGAATAAGTCAAAATTCTATGATAATGACAATACTATTTGACATTAGTTGAGATAGTTTAAAATTATAAATAATAAGAAATGTGCCAAATACTAAAGTGTGAAATCAAACGTAAGTATACAAATCTAATTCAAAATTATTTGTTGACACTTCTATTATAGAGTAATCAAATAATCATAATTGAAAGGGAGTAAGTAATTGTAGGAAAAAGCAAAAGGGAAAAATAATTCAGAGAAATGTTGTTTTATTTATATTTATATAAAATGGATGCGTCATAAAAACAAATTCCACAAGAGCGTCTCGAATGTGAAGTAAAATTAAGATGATTGGTTTTTTTTGTAAATGAACATTTTATTAGCGAGCAAACGCAAGGCGACACAGTTACTATAAGAAAACATGAGATGTATGGTCAGTCATAAGCTTAGCAATAGCTTTAGTTAACATGCACTTACTATCACTTTTGCACAATGTGCATAAGAGTTTATGGTAAATATTTAGGATATTAATAATTATGCAAATGTTAGAAGGGCAAGAAGATAAGCATAGCGTGCCACATACATACGGAATAACGTCGATAGCAAGTATTTTCATTATTACATATCTTTTCGGATAAATGATACATTACAGTGTCGCCAACTACAAATTGAAAATAATTACATCAACATGACTAAAACTAAATGATATCATATTACAGTTATGTAAAACATTTCGTTATAGTTGTTTCCTAATGTGAGACCCGTCCAAGTTTTGTAATGAAGTTCTTGAATATTCAGCTTTGACCGACAATATTTTGGAAAACAAACGAATAGCGAAAACATTTTCATAAATCATATTTGGGACAAACTAAAAGTTAATAAAATTTATTAAATGTATTTAATGAATAAATTGTTACTGAATATCCGAAAATTCAGTAGAAATTATATTTTATACATAATTCATGCTCTAAATTGTAGAAAATATAACAGTGTAAGACACACCTTAGACTAGATCTGGCATTTTAATAGGGATAAACTTAAAAATTATTATTGCTATTAACCACTTCATATATATTGGATATGTATATAGATACAAAATAATACATACATTTAAATATATTATAATCGTGGTTGTTGAAGTATGCTATAAATAAACTACTTGAATTTAATAGAATTAAATTATTATTTTGCAATATCGGATTGATACGAGGTATTTATAAAAAGACATCCTACGCACCATTTAATTTCACATATTGGGTCACATTCTTGGTGATATTTTTTCCAAAAACAATATATTTGTGAAAAAAATCGATCTACCTGACACTGCCCCTATGAAATTTTTACCTACTTGAGTTGAAAGTTTATCCTGCATGTATACATATGCATAGTCTCTATGCATGTAAAAACACATAGATGTTAATTTTGTGAAATAGAGTTCCAAATTTAATTGAAAAGAGTATAAATATAGCATTTAAGTATCTACATTTTTTGACCGAAAATTGACGAAAATTTGCATTTTGATTCCAAACATCTGCAAAAAAATTGGATATAAGGTAGCGAAATGGCAAAATGGCATTTTTGGACTCTGGTTTGTTTTGTTAAGTGCTTGCGTACGATTAGAGCTGTATACACCAACCACTCTACAACTATTACTATCTTATAGAACGATCAAATGCAAAATCTCATTATTAATATATTGGTATACGGCCGTAAACATCCTTAAAGAAAACTTATGATTTTAATGAATGGGAAAATATGTATATGGTGGAAAATGATATGTTAAACCAAAATATTATAAAGTGGCAAATACTTAATCCACAATGGGAAAAACAATTGTATTATAAGGTCGAGAATTCCAAATTTCTTTTTTGCTCTCATATATAAAATATACGTGTATAAAGAAAACATAAGGAGTGAATATAACTTCTCTGGGTTAAAGTGTGTGTTATCTCAGTAAAAATTGTTACAAAAAATAAACAACTTGCATCGATGACCAAGCGGGAATATATAGATTGCAAAGAACTTTTCTAAGTTTTTTATTTTTTAAAATCTTATTAAATTATAAATGTCATTTAAATATTATCGAATGATAATTTCTTTTTCACACCAAATAAAAAATTCACGCACAGTTTTCAAAAAAATATGTAATTTCATATTATTTGTTAATTTGTGTTATCTAAAGTCAAAATGAAACATTTTAATAAATAAATCTAGCAATAAAATAATTTTATGTGCACTTTTTCCTATTTTAAAAAATTCCACGTTATTACATTTAAGCTTATTTGACGAAATGAAATTTTACCGTAAAGTACGAATAATAACCAAACTTTTTTACCGAACAATAAATACATAATACGAACAAGAATATTGTTATTCGAAACTGATATTTTTTTACAAAAAGTCTCTAAAATTATTATAAAATAATGTAATATAAATTTTCTATAAATTGGATGATCAATATAATGAATATACCTATATGCTTCCCCACTATAAAACACCAAAACGCATAATATCATTTTTAAACCTCTCTATAATAAACCCCGCAATCGAATTAAGACCTAATAATAATACGCAGAATAAAATAAAGTTCTGTATCGCCTGCTCCAGCGTAGGTACAATATCATAAGTGCAAAAAAAAATCAGTGTGCTCTTAAGTCTTTATAGAACTGAGCCACATATTGTATGTATGAAATGTATGAAACGTCAAAAAAATGTTGATTTTCAATCATTATTTAACCTATTAAGTGGGACTTTTTCGAAATAGTAAAATAGTCCTATTTGACCGGCAACTAAAGTAGATTTATCCATTATCTATAACACATTTCATGTCTATGTCAATAGAAGGTATTTAATCGTAAATTGTTATATTTATAAATAATAATTAAACGAGTGACACGTGCAGTGTTACCAGATTGAATATGTGGCTCAGTTCCATAATGACTTAAGAGCACACAGATTTTCTTTGCACTTACGATATTATACGCTGGAGCAGTCGGTATAAGAACAGAGTGCACAAGCAAATCAAATAACATGTATGGCAATGTAATTGAGTAATGGCAAATTAATTGGATAACTCATTATCCAAAAAAATCGTTAGGAGCAATTCGCATGGGAACACTGGCGAATTGAAATACGATAATTATCATTGTTCTCGTTCGATATACACGTCATAATAACATTATTACGAGTAGTTCGAAATAAAATTCGCCCTGGGACTAAAAGCGTAAAATCAGTCATTAGTCAAACCTCTCGCTGTTAATTGCATAATATCATGATAGCATATTATTGAATTAGACGTTCTATTGTTAAATATATGCGACTGGAATTGAAAAAGAAGATATTCTAACCACAAATCAGAGATAAAATATACATTATCCCATATCGCAGCGTTGTATCCACCGACAGTTTCCTTCAAATGGGAGGAAATGTGTGATAGTTACAAACTAATTATCCCCAAACTTATCGAGTAAAGCCATATCTCTCAAAGTCATCTTTAATAATGAATAATGCATTAACGACTATGAATATTATTTTCAGTAGAGCGGGGTGGTTAAGTGATGCAGGCAAAATGGCGTCATCTTTAACCTGGTGACAAGGTTTAGCAGATTTTCTTTTTATGTGAATCGTTGTCGCTAATGATCTTTCTTGTTTTCTATGTCACTATTTAATGACCTTACTTACGACCCATTCCCGTTAATTTATTTGTCGTTCCGAAATTACAGCACACACACGAAATTACGCAATGTCCCTTCGTCCTTTTTTAACCACATACAAAAACGGAATGCGATGGCAAAAAAGCGAATAATGTATAAATTACCAATAAATATTCGACCAGTATTGAGATAAGCCTTAAACAATATTCATGGATTAGCCACGTAAGTAATGTTTTTAACAGACTACTCTTAAATCGGTCCGACTTAGTGCGGATCGTGATTTTATCAACTAATCCTAGCAGTATTTAGTCTTCGGCAAGTGTTGGACAGGTTAGTCAAGCAGCAGGTACTACGGCCGTTGCTTCAACTAATTACTGCAAGATAGCTCGACGACAAAAACCACTGGCGAAAAACTCTCCACAAGGTCGACACATTGTCTTTCGACCAAACTAAACTACAGACAGTATATTATATTCCAAATTATTTTCAACGTTACTTACAAGGAGATGAGCTAGTAAAAACTATAGATCTTATAAGACATGTAGAAGAAGTTAATTAAAACGAGAAAGAAAGACAATTAATCGCAAAAATGATATCGACCGCAGAGAACAAAATAATAAACCTATACTTATCGTCTATCGGTTATTGTAATGTCTGAATATTTATCGAGGGTATACTGTTAAAATGCACTAAGTCATATTTCGACGATTTTGAGTTAGGGATGAATTTGTATATGTTTTTTATTACTTTATCTACTCCACAAAACGCACTTATTCCTATCAATTTCGGGAGAAAAAAAATCATGTTTAGTTTCTGTTAATTAGTTAGTTTAGTTCTCGTAGTTGAAATAGAGGTATTTTTTTATAATTATGTTATATTTGGAAAGATAAAAGAAGTCATTTGACTTATATCACATTGTAAATTATTCAAATATATACCATAAATTTATAGTTCTGTTAAGACTGTGACTCTTTTTTCACTAATTCGCCATTATCTCAAAACTAACTAATATGCATTTTGACTGTATACCCTCGTTATGTGTGAATTTTAACTCTATGAATTAAGTATAGTGTATACCATACCATGTATACCTATGTAAAAACAATTGACATTATTATTACTTAGCGATGTAAACAGACGACATACGAACAGGTAAATTATTATATAATATATTTAAATTTACCTTCTTTACAAGATTGACACGTGTATGATGGAAATAAGTTTTATGGTGTATTTGAGATGCAAGGATTTGCAAAATATTGAAATGATAGGTTATGATGATGTAGTATTTGTATAGTATAGGTGATAATGATAAGTGAGGGGCTGAGGGGACATAGTGACCTCTTGGGTCAAGTCAGTACCTGCATGGGTTATCATCTCCCGTTGGACGATTGTAGTGCCACGGATAAATATACGGAGAAATGATTTAATGCACTTCGTAAAGTAATATGTAATTTTTGTAATCATATTTTGTTTAAACTGCTATTCAAACACATCGAAAATATTCCTTCCTATATTTATATTTTTATCTTAAAATATTGAAGTTTGATTAGAAA
Organism: Agraylea sexmaculata; assembly: GCA_022606485.1. NCBI lineage: Eukaryota > Metazoa > Arthropoda > Insecta > Trichoptera > Hydroptilidae > Agraylea > Agraylea sexmaculata. The sequence goes on from JAGTTH010004742.1 coordinate 33,662, forward strand.
GTACGTGAATTATCCAAGAGCAGATACAAATGTATTTGAAATCTCTTGAGATAAATAGAGATATATTAATATCTCCTGAGATTTCTCTTCAGATGCAAACTTCGCACATCACAGAACTGTAATTAACTCCATCCATAAGCACAATTAGCAAAATCAACAGAATATCTACATAACATCAATCAAGAATATCGTGTAAATACAAATTGTATTGATTCATTCATCTAGTAGACAATCAAAACAGTATGTCACGGGCAAAAAGATTCTATTTCTATTAATAATATGCGGTCAATTTCCAGATTATGAAACCGAAGCACGCGAACGACATGTTTGTTTTCCATGTATAATATCTACAGTCGCGTATAATGTTTAATGATGTTGGAGCATCAAGAGACAGGTAGATCATTTGTTTTAACTTGTAAATTGTATACTAATCAGAATTGTGTATTAAAATATTGATATAATTTATTAAAAAAATATTAATCACAAAACATTGTATGTAACTACTGTTTAACCCTTTCGTGTGCAAATTATTTATATTGGAACGTTTTTCTTTTAAATCCTTATCCAAATTAATATATGCAAAAAATATGTCTTGTTTAATTTGTTTTTTTATGTAAAAAAAAGCTGGGATCTATACTTCTCACTGGTCTTTACCGACCATAAATGACTTAAAATAAAATTTTAAAAAAACTGAAATTACTATCATTAGTTACAATTGAAATAAATTAAAATAAAAAAGATGGTGAAATACATAATGGCACATTACAGCCCTTACAAATATACCTGGTTCGTTTCTCTTGACCTTTTTTACTGCAGTCTACTCTACATATTTGTTAGTCAAATCACAATTATTAGACATTTAATTAGTAATTTTAGACATCTATTAAATGTTTTCAAATAAATAAACGAGGTTTATAAATTGATTTGGGAAACAATTTAAGAAATATGACTTTCAAAATTAAACACTAACAGCACTTATTTATATATCAATGTGTTAAACAATGTCTCTGGAACTAAGACGAACTGTTAAAATCCTTATTGAGACAAACAATAAAAAAAAAATGTCAAAAAAATACTAATTTCACCCACTCTTACACGACTACAACAATAACTCACGTTTGATAATTAACTGTAAAGTCAAAGTGTGACTGGTAAAACAAATACTCGATACTAAATTACGGTAGTCAAAAATATCGTAAAAAGTTATTTGCAGTGGTCTTATTATTAATAAATTAGTGGGAATACGTATTCCCACTAGGCAAGGGTTAAACGAGTGAAAATATTTTTTTATTAAGCACGTAGAAATAGGTTGGTCCAGATTAGAACATTTTAAATGTAAAATATACACTCTCACTAGTGAAAATGTGTATTTGCTCACTGGTGACATATTACATACAATGTATGTTGTACTAATATTTAAATGGCAATAATTATTACAACAACAATCAACATGAATACAACATAGTGATGTGAAAAGGACGGCATAAATAATAATAAATACTAGCGTGGATAAAAACAACATTAAATTAATGCAATCTTTAAGAAGCATTAAAATTTATGTCATATATGTAGTGTTGTAAAACAGTAACTTTGTATGCGTATTGTTTATATCTTAGAGTTTAGTTTAATAGTGAATTAAATATAATAATTGAAGTGATATTATCATGTTCAAATTTAATGGTTCAGTTCACTACCGCGTGTGGTTCAAGTTTTCAAGGTAACGAGTCAATGCCTACTAATAATACAAGGCCACACAGGCTTATTGGCGCTCAACCGAACATTAGACCGTACATATAATTTGACGGCGAACTGCGCGCGCACAGGAGTTTCATATATGGACGTATTTCCACCCGTTGACAGTTCGCTGCGAATGGATTTCGCATTCTATTTGGCCAGGACTTGGGTGAATGGGGTAATGTTAATTGTAAAACTAACATTAACTCTGAATTTAACTGAACCGAACAACAGTTTATATCATAAGCATATTCGTTATTTTTTTAGTTAGTCTAACTATTCAAAATTCAGAGATTGATTTCATCATTTTACGTTACAAATATTAAACACTGTGTCCCTCAATTGCAATATGGTTCATTTCATAAATGTGTAGAGTAAATATCACACTTGCTCAGCATGTGAGGCGATAATTAGACACACCGCAAAATTATAATATATTATTACGATATCACTAATTACAACCATTTGCGGTACGTTAATACATTTTAGTATTACAATTTCTTTATTATGCATAAGTTTTTACAATGATTGCTAGAACAATACATCTTTGGAAATAGACTTAGGTGTACAGAGTATATAAATCTTTTTACCTATAACTAAAATGTTTTATTTAAATTTGACATGAGTGATAGTATTTAATTATAGAACGTTAATACATCTCTGCACATGTCTAAAGTTTGAGATTTAATTTACACAAGACAATCAATGTATATTTAAATAAACATTATTTATTGAATTAATTTAAATGGAAAATAAAAAAATAGCAAACTAGAAGAGTTTCTTGATTACTTTAAAAAAAAATTTTTACCCCATTTGAGGTAATTTACCGTGGTTACTACTGCATTATATGAACCATAACGTCAAAATAAAGTAAAAATTTGGATCTACTTTTAAGAATAATAATATATATGTAAGCATTATAACTTCGTTGGATACTTTAAGATATAAAGATTCTGGTCGTAAAACCTAACCTAACTCGAATATCACTATACCTATTACAAACTAATTGATTGTGCAAAATGAACCGATTACTCTCGAGTTAAGTAACTCATTCTTTAAAGCGACTCTCTAATGTCTAAACAATTATTAGTTTTATCTTTTGATCAATCTCATTAGTCATCTATTAAGTTGAGGATGAGAATGTTATTTAGTTTAGTTGGCAGAACGTATCCGAAAATGATTATTCAAAAATAAAGTGTTTTGCTATCTGATTGTTATCAGCAGCTTATTTATAGTTTCGTTAGAATATTAACGTGGTGATGTTTTAAAACACTACTTGATTGTGGAGCTGCCTGTTCCCAATGTTTGTTGTCGATATTATGTTGCCAATATGAGACACTGTGTTTGAGGAGGACATATTAGCGATATTGAAGGGATCCATCATTGGGGGGCGCAGTCTGCTGTTCCTTGTGCTCTTGGAGCGCCAGAACCACTAACAATAACACTGATGCTCGGACAGTCGGACATAACCTCAACAGTGACCAGTTTCGGCCTTCAGACTAGTTATAGTTAAAGTGACGTTGTGGTCTTGCTGTGCTGTTTGGTATATTGACTGTGTGAAGGACTGACGGTGCGCCATGACCAGCGAGCAGGACACAGGCAAGTGATCAAGGTCAAAGTGACGGAGACTCTCAGGAACAAGCTGGACTAGGATGACTTACCGGGAACAGCGACCAGGGGCGGCCAGAGGCGGCGGGACGAAGAGGAGCAGCAGAAGCACCAGGAAGACCTGGACTAGGTGGACACACGCACTAGACACTGTGACACCTGGGGCGACACCGGCCACCACTGGATGCGCGGCCACAGACAGGGTCACACGGTCCACGGCACTGGCAGGACTATCACTATCAGCACTATCAGCACTATCAGCAGGGATCACACGGGCCACTACAGGACGCCGGACTATCTTAGAACCACCACCACCCACCAGTGACGGACACTCTTGTTTTCAACATGGCCACTACTCCCTGCACAGGGGTACACAACCTATACGCCATTTCTGCATTGCACAAACCAAAATCAAATAAAGATATATATTTTTAATTATTTCCCATCTATATTGAAAATATTCGTTAATACTGCTTTATTCAAAAATAAAACAACACAATCGTATAGTAAAATTCATTCAAACCATTATATAAATTGAAATTTTTTTTTTTTATTAAACAGTTTCTAAACATAAGTTAAATGAAAATAATTAAGTTGTGGTCATGGATAATATAGTGATTTTTTTTTCTTGTGACTCGGCAAATATTATCATCGGTAATTTCTAGTCAACAAAAAGGCTGAGCGCACCTGACTTAGTATTGCCATGGCTGGCGCATGTGGTCGCAATGTCAGGCGGCTTGTGATTATTTATTTATGAAATAATATTTTGTGTATTAAATTATCGCTTTACATAAAAAAATCATAATTTTTCAACAACATTTTGTTTAAATTCAATTTAACTTTATATTTTGATAAAAACAACTTCCAAAAACATATCATGAAGCTCTCTGATATGAATACACATATTACTACCCCATCATCTGATTTATTCTTGTACTATTCATTGATAATATAATTTGCTTTTATTTAAATAGCAATATTAATCAATAATAATTATATTGTGATTTCCAAATGGATAAGCATATACACTCAAAAAATTTATACACATTGATTGGTTATAATATAATTTTAGTAAATTATTTGAAAAGGAAAACACAATACAAAACAAAATCAATATTCTTCGTTCGATGAGAATAGCCATAAAATTCTTGACGTTCGATTTTTGCTTGCGAGTCTGTGAGGAACCATTGCGCTATGGCTTAGGTATTGAACGATAATTACATTTAAAATGGTTGCTTCTCTGTTTATCCGCAACGTATCGAAAAGGAAACATAAATAGCCACAATTTTAACACAAAAACTAATGGAAAATCTTAAAAATTGCCCGGAAAAACCATAATACTTCTTGACTATACTACAATTGAAAATGGCGATAAGAAAATCTAAAGATGTTTTGCCGGACGAAAATGAAATACTGGATTTTTCTGTTGTTTGTCGAATTTGTTGTGAACAGGATGCAAAGGTTTCTATTTTCAAAGCAAACATTCATAAAAAGCTCATGTCATGTTCTTCTATTAAGGTTTTGGAAAATTTGTCATATTTTATTGAGTACAAATGATATTAGGGTTTTTAACTTTTGTGTAATGTTTCAGGTTTGGCAATGTGATGGGATGCCAACACAAATTTGTAACAAATGTTTATCAAACTTACATATTTCATATGAATTCAGAAAACTTTGTGAACGCGGTGATATTTATTTAAAAGATTGTAAGGAAAAAGGAAGATATATCAATTCAGATGAAGACTTTGATGATGATTTATTAATATTCAAAAAGCCGAAAAGAACTAACACAAGTCTAGAAAATGATCTACTCAATGATATAATGACTGAGTACCCACTTGAGTCTTTAGATAACAATGTTGTTTCATCTTCCGGTATTCAGGATAATTTACTTGAACCTGTTGTTACTTTGACCATTTCTGGCCATGACGCTCTCATTGATGAACATCTACTATACAGCAGTAATGATATTATATCATCTGTAGATGCAAATGAGGGAGATGTGGCAACCTTTTCAAACATAAGTAGCATACAAAATTGTTCATCTGTGCCGACTTTAATTACTTTGGATAATGAGACATTAGGTTTGAATTTTTCACAATAAAATCGCGGTGAAGTAACTAAAAAAATATTTATATTTATAGGAAATGATCAAATATGGATTGAAGAAGCCACTTTACCCGATACCAGTGAAATGGATGTTTTTAGTAATGCATTTGATCTTTTCAATGAAGATATCGATCTATTAAATGATGATATTAATCTGTACACGGAAGATAATATTGATGAAGAAAATAATAATCAAATTTCAATACCCGGCGAAAAATATATTCACACTCATAAATGCACAATATGTTCCAAAGAATTTATATCAAACTGGAAGCTTTCAAGACACATGAAAAGTCACACTCTTGAAAAGCCTTATAAATGTAAACTGTGTCAGAAAGGATTTTCAAGCAATGCAAATTTGAAAGTTCACATGCGAACTCACAGTGATGAAAGACCTTTCGCATGTCAATTTTGCAATAAATGTTGTCGCCAACAACAAGATTTAGACAAACATATTCTTACTCACACTGGAGAAAGGCCACATAAATGTTCTTACTGTCAACAATCCTTCACCACTTCCAGTATGTAAAATTGTGCAATCTTCAACTAAGTAACACATAATTTAAGTTATAATTTAATTTTAGGTAATTTGATTGCACATGAACGAATTCACACTGGAGAAAAACCATATGTTTGTTTCATTTGTCAAAAGTCTTTTTGTCAATCAAATGAACTTTCTAAACATATGAGATCACACACCGGAGAAAAGAGTCATATGTGCCCGTTATGTGATAAGGGCTATAACGGAGCATCTGCTCTAGTCGTCCATATGAGATTGCATACTGGAGAACGTCCATATATTTGTACAATTTGTAATAAAGGTATGCGGCATATCATAAAAACAATTATACAGCTTAAATTTTCGATGACATGACAGTTCTATAATGTTTTTATTTTTACTACTATCATTTTATATTATCCTATATTTAGACTTTATTTGACCGTTCTAAGTTATGAAGAGTAAGTACTGGTAGTCAAGGTAATCAATTGTTTTCATTTCAGGGTTCACCCAGTCATCTTGCTTGGCAGCTCATGCCCGAGTTCATACAGGCTTGACAGATTTTTGTTGTCAAAGATGCCCACGTTCTTTCCTCACCAAAGATGAATTGACACTTCATGAAAACAGACATGCGCCTGCAAACTTCATTTGTCCTGTTATAAATTGCGGACGACGCTTTTCTCGTTCCTCTGATTTATTGAGACATTCCAAGACCCATTAATTAATGAATATTTAGGTTTAAAATCATAAAAATGCTCATTACTAGTCACACCACGGCTGTTGTATTTATAATTATTTAAATATAAAACTTATTATATAATGGTTAGTAAATAAGAATCTACTAAAGAATGTGTACCTAATTCTTTATGTATTTTATTATTCAATATCAGACTATTATTGCTATTAAAAATAATAAATTTTAGTACCTTTACATACTAGAATAAGATTTCAAAAATTTAAATAATATTAGTGATAAAAATTTATACCATTATTGCACCAAATATTTAAATAATTATCATTTAGCAGAATAACCATCATATGAGCGGATTTTTCCCTCTATAAGTTAAAAAAAAAAAATAGTATATTGTAGGTCTTTGCATCAAGATTGACTTTCATTCATAGAGTACATGTAAAGAGGGGTAGGGTGAATATTTTAATGCCTTCATATTTAATAATAATTTAATTGATTAAATTCACAGTTTCGGTCACCTGTTAGTGGCACTCATATTTGTTCCAGCTAATAATAAATAATCCACCATTATTTCTAAAAAAATATGGTTGTATCTTAAATGATACCAATACTCTGTATTTTAAAAAAAATCTATTATTTTCGCAATACCCTATCTCCCCATAAAATATTCTAAATTAGTTTAAGATCATCCTATATATGTATATGAAGTCTTATACTAATATGTATTATAATAAATATGTATATCTCACCTAAGGAAACTTTCAATTCAAATAAAATATTTCAGATTCCATAATAATTTTTAAGTTTAATCCCTATTATACAATACCAGATCTAGTCTAAGAGGGTGAAAAAACAGGTTATTAATTGCCTACAATTGTAGAGCACTGTTATTATGTGGTAAAATATATGATTCTATTTGAATTTTCGGATATTAACAGAACAACCTTATAACATAAAAATACATATTAATAAATTTTAATTCAACTTTATAGTTTGTCCCATAAATTGATTTATGAAAAGTGTAGATGTATATTATATAATGTTTTGTGTAAATATCGGAGAGTATCAAAGCTCGACTACGTCAAAGCACTTCATTACACCCACTTGGACTAGGTCTGCACATTACACAAACAACTAATGAACGAAAGCGCTTTTGTTTTGAATGGCTTCCTTCATTTAAACATATTTAGTGATAAAATATCTAATCAATAAATAAAATATCGAGATCCGTTTTGTTAATTTAGTGAGTTTCAAGTGCAAACGGTGTTAGGTGATTTAATGAGGAAATGAGCATGTTGGCATTAGGAAAGCGGCGCACACAATTAATTATGGCTAATTATGTAGTTGGCTTGTAAACAAAGCACAGGTATCACAATTTATCGGCGAAGAAGATTGGTGTGTTTGAAGAGGTGTTTGTTATCTACATCCGTGTGCGCTATGAGAAATGACTTGCTCGCATCACGACGGACGCGACGTTATCAGCCACTACTAAAACCGGCCAATACATTATTATTATTTCTATGTACATTCCTATAAAACGATAATCATGATGGTGGTCACCACGTCTTCTTAACTCCGTGCATCCTGCTTCTAAATATTTATTATTTATTTGAAGTGCATCGAAGAATTCTTGCGCGTGTATCAATGAAGAGGACCTCCCCCTTCTAACATTTTAATAATTATTAATATCCCATTATGATTTACCATACATATTCACATAATTGAAAAAGTCGCTCCCTTAACGAGCGACATTTCGTATAAGAAAGGAAGAAGAGCTTAATATATACCCGCAAAAGATTCAATAACATACATAGATATAAACATTAGATATCGCATTGCATATAAGCAGTTCGTGTAATGTTGTTTATCCCGTGTATTGTTGCACTCTTCTCTCCTATTCGATAAAGGCATAAGTGTGTCTCCTTCACTCAACACATTTCTAGTGACCACTGAGAGTGCTGTGACAATATTTGGCGATTAAAACGCAATAATATTTTAAACATGTTAAAGAAGTAGTCTTTGGTAAAAACTGAGCCTAGATGTATTTGAGTGTATGTTTGAGTCCATATGACATCTAGTAACAATGCATTTACCCATTTTACTGTAAAATATAACTGAAGATATGAAGAGAGATGTTTACAGTATAATGTTTGCCAGGTAACTCATGTTTTTGGCCACTTGAACTAACCATGCATTTTGCGACTCAAGCGATATCTTGTGTTTATATATATGTTCAAGAAGATGAAATGTTACAAGAAGACAGCTATAGAAGAAAATAATTAATTAAATGTAGAAAATGAGGCGTAAAATCATTGAAAAATGAGAACAAGGCGTTTTTTCTTAATGAGTTCTTCACATTACGAGTACGTTTCTTGTACGAATTATGTTCGTTATGAGAGATTCCATTTTATATATTTATTTTTAGAAACATACATTTCTTATGAATATATTTTTCCCTTTTAAATTTTCCTCCAAATTACTTACTCCAAGTTCAATTATGACAATTTGTGGGTTTATAAGGTTTAGTGTGGAACAAATAATTTTGAATTAGATATTGAGTTGTCTTACGTTACGATTTGGATACTACTAGGTATTTGGCACAATTCTTATTATTTTAATATTTATTACTATAAGAAATATGTCAAATACCTTGTAGTATATCATAGAATTTTACTTATTTAGTAAACAATTCAAAATAATTCTTTCAACATAATGAATATTGATAATATCGAATAAATAAGGGGCAGTAATTATCTATAGAAATGGGGAATTAATTTCTTGTGCTGATGATATTTATAAATTGACTCTAAAGTTGTAATATTTTATTAAATATCTAATAAGATAATTTCAAGACAGAATCCATATAAAAAATAGCTGTTTATCATGTATGTACTAAATATGTGTAAAAAGCTATTAATATAAATGCACTAAAATGTCTTTCTTCTAAACGATCCTATAAAATGTTAATAAACATATAAAATGTGTTATCGTTTAATTAGTTTATTTATTTTAAATGTGCTGTATTTATAATATTACTTATCAATCATCAACAGTTTACTCTTGTATTCATACAAGATAAATCTCAACATATTATACATAATAAATTATTAATACGTCAAAACATTGCATATTTATATATTAAATAATTATTATACACATAATGTTTTTGTAATTTAATATTGTAGAATGTGATTATCCATTTTCAATTGAGATTTTTAGATACTACTGTCGGTTTTTCCCGTCATCGAAACATCACATAAAAATACATATTATGGAAAGCCCCACTTTATTTTGAGTTCTTGCCTAAAATATGCTATTATAATTAAAGTGTCATTTTTTGGGATATAACGAGTAAATAATTCAATTAAACACGCAATGTTTATCTCAAAAACATAAGCGGTTAATAATTAAATGGGATGAATTATTAAAATCTATCAATCAATTAATGAACCCATGAGAAACGCACTATTTTTTAAAATATTCACACATTGTGGTTAGATAATTTTCATGTAAGAAAATATTTATTACTAAATGTGAAATATATTTATGATGTTCCCTATCGGAATGTGCAAATGAGAGTTGATTTTCAATCAGCGTTTTAAACGGTATGTCTAAAATATTTATATATTATAATTATGAACAGGATTCATATATAAATTATACAAATGCGGACTTCAATCACAAAATAATCGTCATTTCAATCGCTATTTCAATGATTTTTCTGTGTTTGTATGATTTTATAGCTAAATCTTCTCAAATTTTACAAATTCCACTTGAATCAAAGGTGATTTTGACAAGTTACATATCCCAGAAAATTAATACTATGCAAGTTATGAAAAAGCCTTTTATACTTTATATTATACAATTTTACGAAACGCAAATGTCTGTTCAAAAATACAATAAAATAAAAGATTTTTTCATAATTCATTAATAAGTTAAAAAAAAGTCATATCACAACTATTTTTTTATACATGTATGTATTTACTAAACAATATTATATATCGTAACCCAACAGTAAGTTATTTTACAAATATTTAATTTTTATTATAATTATTAAATATATTAAATAATTTGCAAATGTATACAGATGCTTGTAATTTTCCCCGTTCCATTTATTTATCATAGTAAAAATACTATGTGAAATTTCCTTATAAAACTCACCGGAAAAATTTGATTTATTAAAATACACGTGGCAAAGATTAAAGGACACTGGACATTTGAATTTATAATTTCCAATCAATTTTATATTGATTTAATGAATAAAATAAAAAATGGTTAGAGTTGAATGAGTTAGAGGTATCGTTTCTATTTATTTTTCTAAGACAATCCGGATTTAAATGGGTATTGTTACTATTTTATAAAATCAAAGCCTACCTTGAATTTACTTGAACAGGAAGTAAAAGTAGATATGTGGTGCAGGACAAAGCCTTCAGGTTAACTATTAAATAAACACATTTTAATTTAATAGTTCCGTAAATAGTTATTAAATTGAATTATCCTCTTTTCAAATACAATATTTACTAGGCTATAGTAAAGCATCAATGTATTAAAAAAAAGTTCATGAAAGTCTAGTGTTGATTCTATCAATTTAATATCGAAAGTTTGGATCAGAATTGTTTATCACAAGATTGGGATTAATTAAAAATAATCTGCAATTGGTGTTTTATATATACGATTAATTTTTGGATAGTCTTTTACTACTACTACTACTACTTTCATCTGTTTTTAAAAGTGAGCAGCTTCGTTGATTATTCGTCATTGACCCATTGACTTATAGCGCTTTTGACGTATGTATAAAAAATAATGAATATTATGCAATCTATAAAATATTGAATAATTTAGTTTACTATGCCATATTGTACAAGAGACGGATGTAATTATTACAGTAATCGACTAAACACGCGCATTTTATAGTTAATGGTTTAACAAATCATCATCATCGATAATATTATTATGACGCGATCGGTCATAGGAAAAATTATTGATTTGATGTCATCGTGTGATTATTTGGTTCATAATAATTTAATGAAAGAAAGGAGAATTTTTACAAATAAAAATATCCCTACATATCTTATTTATAATCTACTCTATGTATGTTTTTTTCATTTATTACTACTTCATTACTCTTCATTCTTTCTTTCTTATGTTGTAGACTAAACATCAACTTAGTCTCGTGCAGAGGCAAACAAATTTACTGCAAACTGCATTGAATGATCTTAATTTTGACATTTAATCTACAAACATAAGAAACACAGAATATTAATATAATAACAGAGACCGCTTAATATTTTCCCTATTTTCAATTGTAGGTTTTCCATTAAAGTCATATACACATTTTTAGAAATATACTTAATTTTACAAAATTACTTTATTTTAATTAATTCTTCAACAATTGAGTTTGTTTTTTTTTATTTTTACTATTTTTCATAACAATTGAGAAGCTTCTAGAACTTTCAAGTCATTCTTAAATGAACAGCTCATTTTAATTCCTACAACAACTATGTATTTAAACAATGACAAACTCTACAAATCTAATTTTATTCGATGTACCTAAATCTAAAAATTAAACAACATTAATAACTTTTGGTAGGTTTATAAAATTGCACACATGCGTATTTGATTTTTAAAATAGTTGCGTAGCTTAAATTAAAATAAATTATTAATTCAGAATATGGATATAAAATATAGAATATTCGTATTGCAAAAAAAAACAGATTCCTTAATATTAGATACTTAACTATGTTATATCTAGATTAATATTGGATTTAATTTTATCTACGAGGAAAGGATTGTCATTAGTTATCTTAAATATTATTCAAGTAATTTAATCTGAAGAAATACATAATTTAGCAAAATCGAAATGAACGTGTTTGTTCACGATTTGCGCAGAACTTAAAACCCGATCTGTGAGTCGTCGTATTTATTTATATTGTTTCTCGAATGATATCCGGTATATTAACCTCGGTTATTCTTTTACTATACATATTAAATTTATTATAATAATAATTAATATAGTGTATAACAATAGACAATGAATGCGCGCCGCGTGTTTGACCTTAATTTCTTCTGGAGATCCTCGCCGTGTCACGATTTTGATACATCTCTTAAATATTCAAAGACAAATCAAAATAAGGCTGTTCGCATTCATGGTTGTCACAAAATTAACATTCAATTGATTAAAAATATTGTACGACTCGCGGAACCTTCACATCCCAGAATCAGAATTGGTTTTTAATTCAAATACATAATTTTATTTTATATGCACAATCCTACATTTTTACCATCGCTTTCGCTTGATTTCTCACATGTTTTAGATAGAAAAACATATTTTATTGTTTGAATTTCACATGATAATATATTATATATGTAGGCTATTTTTTTAGGCTGTCACTGTTTCTGAAAACTGAACATATTCCAATTTTTAAACAATAAAAAAAGCTTGTCACATGATGCAACACTACTGATATTAGGATGCCGAACAAGTGAATGATAAATATCAAGATGGCGAACAAAGCAGATGAGTTTGACAGAAGCAACACTAATTGTCTCAATCAGACCCGTCTGCTTGGTCCGCCATCTTGATATATCCAGTTATCTGGTATTCAGTGGATAACGCATGGTGAAGTTTTTGTTCATTTCACTCTATTCACGTAAACAAATATTTTATCTTCTCCAAAAAAAAATACATTCCATAGTTTTGACAAGCGTATTCTTTATCAATAAGATAAATAAAACAAATTTAAGTAGAAACTATTGTGCAAAACATGCGACAATCACTACTGAGTACTTCACAATTTAATTTAATGAGTGAATATATGTTGTCATTAGAGAATAACATAAACAACTTTATTATGACATCGCATTAGTTCAAGTACAAGTACAAGTTCAAGTACAAGTTGAAGTTCTAATAATACGTCAACAAGGTACTGTTATTTACTTGCAATGTTCAAAATGCATTTTGGTTGAAATTACGCTGTACCGTACTTTGTTTACATATTCAAATCAGGTAGTCAATCACCTAATAAGTAAATAGCAAGATTCTCAAACTTTTAAAAATAGTAATAAAAAATTTAAAAGCTTAACTAGCCGACTTGGACCATTAATGAAGGTGTGGTTGTGTTACATTTAATTTACCATTCTTTACATTTAATTATTTGAGTATCAACAAAAGACATGTTGTATAATTATAAAAAAAAACACTTATTCTTGTGATATCCTACCACCTCTTAAAATATTCTCAGCTGGTTCACCCTGTATAAATTTTTATTATCACCCTTTTTTCAACGGAAAATTTCATGACAAAATCTTTATATTTTTTAATTAATTGAATTAATATTTATATTTTTGATTTGATTATAAACAATTAGCAGCCCTGGGAATGTGTGTCGCCCACAAAAGCCAGGTGAGTATAAAGTGCAGCATCTCGTCCATATCCTGTCAGTGTGGCGCGATGCCCTGATTCCTGTCCGAGGAATCCTCTTTTCCTCTTTCACTATCAACATTACTAAATTACTATAGTCATTATAGCCAATCAGTGTCCTGGCCAAGTCACTATTTATACTAAGAAACTCGCTGCTTGGAGCCAGTCTGTTAGAAACCTTCGTTGATCGAACGTCTAAAAGCGTTTCTCTTTCATAATAATACTGTTTTCAATTATAAATACCATTTTCACGATGCTCAAAATATGGCAACATTTCACCATCGGAATCCTCATTTATTTAAACTGTAAGTATCATGTTTTTTTATTAAATATCTATTTAAAATTGAATGTGATTTAGCTTTGATACATAATTATCGATTCCGGAACTGACCGTGATCTGTGACACGCGATTCATCTACGGAAGATGAATAAATTATACCCAGTGTATTCTCTAATATTATACCGTGAGAAGTTTACATTTTTAAAAATAATAAAAATCAAAAAAAAATACACGACTACCTGAAAGACCTTTTCACAAAATGTCACTTTTATCGCACATAAAATCGAAACACAATGTGACGCCGAATATCAAACGTTTGTTTATTGTTGTCTAAATTTGTTTTGATCCTTTAGATCCCGGAACTAATATCAAATTTACACTATGGGAAACGAAAGTTTATAGCAAGCTTTTGTTATTGTGTTGTCGGTACATTTCTCAGAATTTATTAGAAATTTTCTTCGTTTGTGATTCATAAATTTTCCGATGATTTTACAATATGCATTAAAAATGTATTTTATTCCGAGAATGACCATAGCGCAATTAGTGGCCGATAAAAGGCATTCTTTATCACGTATTCCAGTTTCGGTTTGACGTCACGTTGTTATTAGTATTGGGAAATAATTGACGTCTTTACGTGGAAAAGTTTCATTCAAAGTTGATTGGCCTGAAGCTACAAATAAGTATTTAATGAGTCTACTTTATGAATGAAACTGAAGAGCGATATTGCTACAAATCAATATTTAATTAAATGAGTAAACATTTTCATGGGAATGTATCAATAATGACAAAGAGGACACAAATTTATGGTGAATTGAAAACTTTAAGATTTTATTAAATTCCGTATAACAATTTACCATTTATCCAAGAGAATAAACACATGTTTCTTCGTAGAACTTGATGAATGAAAGTTTAATTTATGTGTGAAATTGAAATACACTTTAAATATAAATTAATATGTCATAGCATGATTTATAAATTAATCCACTACCATAAACAAATGATAATACATTAAACTATATATATGGTGTAGTGGGAAAATGTAAAAATATGTAGGTACTTACATATTTTATTATTCCAAAGTAGTGTTGTTTCGCATTTATTACTCAAGAAAATATTTGTATACCGCATTCTATAGAGAATAATTATTTCTACACATTGGATTTCACATGATGTTATTACAAAATAAATCTACACACATACAAGAAATATTTACAGAATGAAAAGTACAGAAATTTGATATCGGGGTTTTATTTGTCCACGCGTTGAACCGTTTGGGTTTTGAAATTTGTTGTTTCTAATACAAAAATATTTTTTTTCATACTTATTAAACGAATGAAAACAATAACGATGTATATTATTTATTTGCATAATGTTATATTTTATTTTAACTACATTAATGGCTAATAATAATAATAATAATAATAATAAAATGGCTGTGCCAATTGTCGGTTTGAACTTTTCTATGAAAATATTGATGAATTCATAATAATATCTCTTAATATACGTACATATAAATAAATTGTGTGGCAGGAATATATGTGATAATAAAAATACAACGAGGATGGGTACATAAATACACATCCTGCTTGCGAATTATGCCAACGAACTGCCACTGGATATCAAGTTACAATTTGCGACGCCATTAAATTTTTGAGCGCATTTGTTTACTTGTTAATTTATACGCGTGAGACACATAATGGAGAAAAGGATCAAATTTATTTATTTTTTTGCTAATTTTATTTTAAATATATCATAATGAGTAGAATTTTTAATGGCTTTTCCAAACTGTGGTTTCCAAAGTGATGAATGTCTACCAAGTAAAAATAATCGATGCCTCAGACTTTTCATAATTATACCACAAGCAAACTTAACTACGTACATATTAGTGGGATTTGGATTTTAAAGGAAAATACCCTACACATAGATATAAACATAAGATATCGCATTAAGGGTTAATAATGCGTGGTTAGTTCAAGTGTATCAAGTGGCCAAAAACATGAGTTACCTGTCAAACATTATACTGTAAACATCTCTCTTCATATCTTCAGTTATATTTCACAGTAAAATGTGTAAATGCATTGTTACTACATGTCACATGGACTCAAACATACACTCAAATACATCTAGGCTCAGTTTTTACCAAAGACTACTTCTTTAAAATGTTTAAAATATTATTTCGTTTTAATCGCCACGCGTATTGTCACAACCACTCTCAGTGGTCAATAGAAATGTGTTTAGTGAGGGAGACACACCTATACCTTTATCGAATAGGAGATAGGAGCAACAATACACGGGATACACGAATTATTTATATGCAATGCGATATCTAATGTTTATATCTATGACCAGACCTTAAAACGTTAAGGATAAGTGGTATTTAGGTGACGTAAGAAATTAATATTTTTTTAATTATTTACTCTTTTATTATGTAGTACTAATCTTCACAGAAACTATTGATTTAAATATATATGTAATAAATATGATACAGGGGACAAAATAATAGTAAAATGATCAAAAGCGCTCAAAATAAAATATATTAGAACAATTATTAAAAGGACTGATTTTTTTAAATCTAATCTGATTTGAACATAATTTTTTAATGGATCAATGTATACACTTTTGCCCACCCCAATCATTATTATTTACAATTAGACATTTCTATAGGATTTTATTAAAGAAATACCTATAAGCTGACAGAAAGCAATAATAAACGTGATGGGGTCGTGGCTTTTCAATACCTAAGGTTAACTTTGTTAACATATCCTGTCTATTAGGTAGGCACACCTGTATTGTTTTCTAAATTATATGAGGCACCTTTAAAATAATTTAGTGATTGTGAAAGCCAAATCCGGGATTCGTTTGGAAATTTGGTAAATTATACAAAATGGCCATTAGACGTTGTGCCAAGATCCCGCATATTGGAATGTTAATTGTGGGTGACCGCGGGTGGTCATCGTCTTCACCCGACAATATCATAAAAATGATACCATTCCTTTTGAACTGCCAACATGAAAATTCCATTGCCAAATGAATGTTTATATTCTCAATAAAATCAATGGTTGTTTTCACAATCGTTTCTCTCCAACATTTGACTGAATTAACATTTCAAAAAAGATTCAATCGATAAGAATGTCATTGACGTGGTTAGTATCTAACGTCATTATTTCCCTAAAAATGTTATATATTTAAAGTAGAGCAATTAGCATAGTAGTTGATCCAAGTAATATTTAGGACATGTCTATTTTCTATGGATAATCATTCAATTTATTAGTTATTACCAGAGTCCGCCAAATACCATTTTTTTACATTATAATGCTACTTTTGCCAATTTTCGAATAAATAATATTTTAAACTTTTAACTCTTTGACTATTAATTAACGGGGCTTTAAGTAGTACCCACATAGTATTTGATAGAATTATTTTCATAAAACAATTTTTTATAATGAATTTGTATTTTTATGCATAGAATGCCATTTGTGCTACCTTTTTTAGAGCCACATTTCATACAAATAAAAGCCACATTTTGGCGGACTCTTGTTATTACTTACCAAAGCTATTTTAAAAATAATTTCTTATATATATATATATATATATATATATATATATATATATATATATATATATATATATATTTCTAAAGGTATTCCCTTCTAAAAATAAATCACTTCACTTATCTATTTACCGAGTAAAATATCAGAGAAGATATAACTACATACTATATAAAATTAATACATACTTAATTTTCCAAATGGTTATATTTATATGATTTATATTAAACGATTGACGAGAGTCTCAAATATCACCAAGATAAACAAATTACACGTATGATTTTATAAAATCGTATAGATTTATAATAATTCATAAGAATATAGATACACATACTACATATATTTGAAGCGGATCTCACGAACCTAAGTGAGTGAATCTAATATTTATTTGAGAAATAAACGACAACCCCTCGGGGAATGTTTATATAAAGTACAAATTACATGTATGAAGATAAAAAATATATATGTAAAGCTCTCAATAGATCGATTCACTTGAACTTTAATTATTGAAGGATGCATTATGACCTCGCGTTGACCCGGACACGACCCAAATATATATGAGCGCCATCACTTTGTTAAATGTCGATATCACATCAAAAACCGAAACCATTTCTGTCTCATTAACCCTAATTCAATATATTTTATTTTTATTTTCAACAGATGTAACAACGGGAACGATTGCCGAAGAATTTTGTTTTGGAGAAGGCCTTCAACCCAACCACACGAGTGATTGTAGACAATACTTTCGTTGTCAAAATGGACAAGTCACGCGATCTTATTCCTGCCCTGAAGGTTCAGCCTTTAGCATTTCAGCTCGTCAATGTTTACTGAGAAACAGGGTACCGTGTATTCGGCATATTTGCCATCCTGATGATAATTCCATATACGCATCACCTGAGACTAAATGCCGGTTGTATTATAAGTGTAAAGATGGCATTTCTACAGAACTAGCGTGTCCCTCTGGATCATGGTTTGATTTCAAGAAGCAGCAATGCTCTAGGAATGCAGGAGTTTGCTACGAACCTGTGTGTACTGGTCAAGTAGATGGAAAACATTTGGACACTACTCAAAACTGTCGTCGTACACTGTTATGCTCTGGCGGAACCTTACGAGGGGTAGAAAGCTCCAAGACTGGGAATGTCCATTGTCCTAGTCCTAGGGCTACGGCCGTCGCTTTTCCAATAGCAAGTTCTGATCCATGTGCTGCATTATCTGATGGCGGACATACCTTACCTGACACAAATTGTCGGAACTATTTAGTATGCAGGGATGGAGTCACAACTTCATCAGAACGATGCCCACAATCTCAAATATTCAACGGTAATAAGTGTGTACCTGCTTCTACATCAAAATGTGCAGATGAATGCGCTGCTTTGGACGACGGATACCATGTGGATTTAACAACGGGTTGCTCTGAATATTTCTACTGTAAAAACAACAGTAGCCTATTCAGAACCACTTGTCCGGAAGGAAATGTATTTGACGGCCTAATGTGTGTATCTCCGGCATTTTACACGTGCCCAAGTGTATTGAAGAAGAATCCTTGCATCAAAAGACGTGATGGATTCCACAGAGATTTCAAAGATTGTAAATCTTTCTATTACTGCAAGTCTGAGGAGGTGACTTTCCGCGATACTTGTCCTGATAATCACGTGTGGAATGGCGAGAGTTGCGTCAATCAGAATGAATTCCAATGTACAGGGCCGGTGGACTGGGCAGGATGCCAAGAGAGAGCACCCGGTTTTTATCAGGATACCAGTCCCGGCTCAGACTGCAAGAATTATTACCATTGTGCAGGTAATCTTAGAATGAATTTCGGTTGCCCCCGTGGACAGGTGTTTGACGGAGAGAAATGCGTTAACGCACAATTATACACTTGCCCTAGCCTCGATAAAGATTCTTGCGAAAATAAAGAGGATGGCTTATACCAACAAACAAGCGGGGGTTGTAGAGCTTATTATATGTGCTCCAAAGGATACAAAATAACCTACCTTTGTGATGTGGGTTATTCATTCGACGGTGAAAAGTGCGTCGATAATAAATTATACAAATGCCCTTTCGCCACTGACGACTGTGTGGGAAAACTCGACGGATATCACCAAGACGTCAAGTCATCGTGTAGAAAGTATTTCTTTTGTGAAAATCAAGAAAAACTAACAACAATACAGTGTTCAGGCAGCAAATTATTTAACGGCCAAGGCTGCGTTAATCCAAAAGACTACGATTGTCCCGTGGGTGAAACGGGCAATCCCTGTCTGTTCAAAGAAGACGGATACCACGTCCAAAGAGGTACTCACTGCAGAACTTATTACAAATGCTCCAACAGGTCGATTATATCTAAGAATACATGTCGGGATGGACAAATGTTTGATGGACTGAGTTCTTGTATTGCAAAAAAATGCTCAGCTCAAATTTTCACCTGCGAACGAAATGGTTTCTTCGCTGACCTGTCAAACGGTTGTCGATCCTACTTCTTATGCACGAACGGCAGTAAATCAATCATCCATTGTGATCCTGGAAAAGTTTTCAATGGAGAACTATGCGTCTCAGAATATAGTTTTCAATGTCCTGACGAATGTTCCTCTTCACAATGCAGCAATACAATTTCATCAATAGCTCCATACTAGTGCCTTAAATAAACCACACCTCATAGAAATAAATCCCATCCGGTTAAGCATCATCAATTTTATATTATTTAAGATATTATAAAGCTACCTCCTAACAGTTTCACTCTCTCAAATACATTCAGTATTGAGTCTAGTCCTGTGCAAGAAAACTGAACTCAATTATTGGTATTGTGAGAAAGATAAAGTGTATTATTTATTATAGAAAATAATGGTAAAGAAAGGTTCCTAAACCATATAATTAAAGTTGAGTTATTTGATGTGTAAGATTATTTATTTTTAATACATTGTCTGTAAAAAAAATATTATTTTTAAGGTGTTAATGTAAGAAAAGAAAATGATTTGTATTTTTTATAACTTTTTTTTATTTTACAAGATGATTGTTAAACACGATCAGTGTTAAAATGATATCAATAATAAATATCAATGAAAAAAAAAAACCAAAAGTATTTTATCACATTCATTGTGTAATTTATATCAAACTGTTTAACGATTATCGGCATTAGTTTAAGCTAAACAAAATTTCACAGGCATAATTTAATCTTTGCTATAAACAAGGTGAATACAATATAAGGTCTATATAGTCCAGATTAGAGAATTTTGGTATTTTGCCATACAAACAGGTGACAATGAGAAAAGATAATAAAAATATTAGATATTTAAGTGTACAAGCTGCTTGATACTTAAATAGAGAAACAAATTATATGAGCAAGTGAAATATAAAAATAACTATTCACAGTGAACATGATGCAGTGCTTCAGTCAAGTATGGTCACCGTTTATATAATATCTAAAATTTCTTATTGTCATTATGTTAAACAAGTTAAACAACGGAATAAGAATTCACAAAGAGTTCGATGCTTTGCAATTATAGAGCAGGTGTTAAACAAGCAAACTTTTACTGAACTATTCTAAGAATATATGTGTGTATATTTCAATAAAAGATAACACATGCATAAATCATATATGAAAATAGAAATATTTTTTTATAAAGAATGCCAACTTCTATGTTACTTTGAATCATTTGACTAGTTAATTAATATTTAATATATTTCAGTTCCTTGTAGGAATGTGAGACAATTTTATTTTCGTTCATTAAATTTATGCCACAAATGTACAATAGCTACAATCAATAAATATGTATTATAATAAATATTCTCGCAGTCTTCTCATAATGACAAATAGGTCACCACATGTGCCTGTAAAATATCCAATTCTGAACAAACTGCAAAATGTTAATGTTGAAATAAGGAAATAAAGTATTAAATGATTAGAATAACTCACTTAAAAAAAAAGTGGAAATCAATTCTGGTGAATCACCACACCAGAAATATGGAAATACAAACCTTACGTAAATAAAATATCACTTTGTTTCAAAAAGAAAATCAACATTTTTAGCACGACATACACATTTAGAAACTTACTAGATATAGAGATTATGATATAAACTGGTGTTTCTTTGAGAAAGAACATAGAAGTTATACTGTGATACATCGTAATAATGATTTTTACTTTAAAAAAATAAATCGATAACTTTGGATAAATATATGTTAAGACTCATTTTTATACATCAACATAGATAGAAATCCAGTATGCGCTTTCATTCAAGCAGGATTGCATACGTTCAATATGTAATAATCGAGATTGATCAGTTTAGGTTGGGGGCTATGAGCGGTGCCACGTCCCATATCTTGATAACGCGATCGTGTCCAGTGGTGCACAATCTTCCGGTGGATTCATCAAGCTGCATGTGCACTATGCTGTGTTTCATCTCATGGAATGTTGCCAGTGCCTCACATCTACAGTAATAAAAAACAATGGCTTTCTTAACTACAATGTATGTGAACACTTTTTAAGATAATGTCTCAGTTAACAGAACATTGAAAAAGACAAGTAGTTGCCAAATAGTGTTATTGATGGATGCGCTTCAAATATTTATAATGATAAGATAAATAAATAGTAGTCCTCACTGTCAGCAGTCAAATAAATCAGATAAGTTGAGTTTCACTAAGTTAGACTAACAAAAAATATTACATAATGAAACGGCATCCACAGAACCCAATTAAATTTAGCTAGTGGGGCTTTGAAAAAAAAACTGTGTAATGTTTCTAGATAAATTATATTATATTTGTACTTACGGTTCATCCTTAAGGGTAGCGTAGCAAGAACTACAGATCCGTTGAGGAAATTCAAAACCCATAATTGGCAAAGGTAGACGATTTGGCGAACAAGCATCACACACGGCTACTCCACACCAACGGCAGTGATGTTGTCGAAGACCTACTTTTAACGTTTATTTTAACAACAGTCCAAATAATTAAAACATACAAGATATATGAGGAGAAATAAAGAACATAATAGAATATAAATGTGAGCTCCACTTATGACCGTATATATTTCACATGGAAAGAGCATTTTATTCATTTAAAACTATAACGTATGATACTGACCTAATTGTCGTTGATCCATCATGGCTCTTATATTCCAAAAGAATGGCTTCCTGCACAAGTTACAAGTGTCGGCTTCTTGCCAAGCGGGTGTTTCTTTTCTATGTGCAGACATGTCCCAACATCCTACAGTACCATCGGCACCGGCAGAAAACAATTTGCGACTGCCTCCAGCGTAACATAGACCGGTCACTTTATTATTGTGGCCTTGCAATTCATACGCCGTCCCTCTCTGCTCACCGATATCCCACACAATAACAGATTGATCAAAAGAACCACTAAATAACAACTGGGGAAGGGGAGCCCATGCTAAGGCACGAACAGAACTGCAAACATTATAAACAATTAATATTTTTATATTAATCAAAAATAATAGCAAGTGACATGTCACAAACCCTGTATGTCCTTTCAAAGTTGTTACAAGGCTGGCACCATTATTGTCTAATTTGAGCATACTTATTTGACCGCTGTAATCACCGATAAATGCTAATTTCGATTGGGAATCAAATCTGCACTTGTGTTAAAGAATATATAGATTTTAATATTTATTTTTATAATGACAATCGCAATATTATCCATAACTAATGTCAATATGTATTTGATTATAATGATATATTTGATTTTAGGTGGTATAGAAATTGTCAAAAACTCATATAAATATATAAATAGTAATATAGCTGATTCATACACGAGTATGAGGAATTCATAGGATTGTGATTTTTTTTTGAGACACATTTTTCACTAATCCAATAACTCAGACATATGGCTCATATGTATGCTGATAACTAAATGAGTCATAACATGTCGCTACCATTAATCATTATGTTCATACTTGCAACTATCATACTATGAGATTAGTTTTTAGATAAAGTATACATAAATAAAGGATATAGATAAACTATCCACATAATTAATTGTAGACATAGAAAAGGATACTGCAACGAAGTGCACCAAGCTTCAAAAGAGTAACCGCCTATTCTTCTACCAGTTTCACTGCAATGATATGAAAAAAGCTTGTCTCTACCAACAGATAATACCCATTCACAAGCTAGGGAGAATATAACTGCTGTAACCCTGGCCGTGTGAGCCAAGTATTCTCGAACCTGCAAATTATATTAATAACAATAAAGGATAAACACACATTTTAAAATTGTTTTTAAATAAGACATACCGGATTTATCCTATTACAGTCGGTAGTTAATTTAAACTCGGACACAGTTCCATTATCTTGGCCGATAAAAACTTGACGGGTTTCCGGTGTATAAAATAATGAAGTGCACCCAGACGGCATAAACTGGCAGATGCTGGGCCAATATTGGCCAGAATCTCTCTTCAGCCATACTCTGATAGTTCTATAGATAATATTGGAAATCGATTATTTAAATTAGTAGGAAAGTGGATTCTATCAAAAATATTTTTATAAAAATGTGAGTCATCTGTCAATGTTATTTAATTGATTTGAAATGATTATAATTGATAAATGTTGATGTAGATGAGATTAAGTGAGCAAATAGTGTGTTCTGATAGTGTAGTATAGCAGTAGTGTTATAATAGTAGTGCTAACTGTACTAATATGACTAATCATCATACTTGTCATCAGACACTGACAGCACAGCCTGTTCCCCGGCCACAAGCACCGCCCCGTTGATCTCATCATTGCAGCCCTCTAGCTTGCTGACAAGCACCGCCCTCCCAGTGTTGCCAGTGCTGCCAGTGTTGCCAGTGCCCAGAGGCGCCGCCCCCGCATTGCTGCTGCCGCCTTTAATCGCAGCTGCCATCACTCTTCGTTGTCGTTGTCACCAATATTTCTCCTGTCACACTCACTGTACACTGTTTCCTAACAGCGCCGTAACGCAGTCATTCATCTAGAATTTTCGAATTATTTAAAAATAAAAACATATTCGATATTTCGTACATGGATTTTATAATAATTAATACTGATAAAGAATGTAAACAATGTTTCCTTATGAAACCAATGAATCACCAAACGCAGTATTGAAAGTACACTAATTGGGTGCAGCGGTGACCCTGTTGACATTGAACGTGCGGTGTGGCAGTTGAATCTGCAGAACAATAAATAACTCCTGATAACAAATAGCAATTGTCCAGACTCCGAGGTGATGATGGCCGCCAGCATGACTTCCTCCGTAACTTGTCTCTTCAAAAGACCCGCCGTGTCTGCCTTGTCAAGGGCCAGGTAAATCCCGTTTGGATCATTGCTATTTTTAAATTTCCCTAATTTTCATCCTTCATAATAGTTTTATTTATAGCCGGTTTCCCCTTAAATTTTTCCTCCTAACCCCCAGAAGTCTTGCTACTTCTATATATTAATTTCAGCAGAATATAACCTATAAATCCGGCAATTTTTCTTATCATCATATTTTATGTAATCAGCTCGAAAATCGATTATAACTTCATGGAAAGTATATTTTTTAACAAAAAAATCTTGTTACGTAACTCATTGCTTTACTCACTGTAAAAAATAATATGTACATTATATTTACTTAACAAACTTTATCATGTTTGATTTATAAGAATGATTTTTTTCTAGTTCTTGGTGGAGCCATGTCGAAATGGGACCACCCGATGCTATTTTGGGTGTCACCGAAGCATACAAACGGGATACGAATCCTAAAAAAATCAACCTCGGTGTAGGTGCCTACCGTGATGACAATGGAAAACCATTTGTCCTACCCAGCGTTCTGAAAGTAAAATTCAAAATTCTTCATTAATGAAACTTTTTTACCAACAATATTTTTAATTAAAGGCGGAACAAAATATTCTGACTAAGAGTCTCGATAAAGAATATGCTCCAATCTCTGGTTCTGCTGAATTCTGCAAACACAGCATCACCTTGGCTTTGGGTGATGACAGTGAACATGTCTCCAGTGGTGTCACGTCCACCGTTCAGGTAAATACATCCATATAAAATATTAAAAAGTACACACATAAATACTTAATTTATTTTAGGCCATCTCAGGCACTGGTGCCTTAAGAGTGGGTTTTGCATTTTTGTCTGCTTTCCAAAATTCCGAAAGAGGAGTTTACATGCCGTCTCCTACCTGGGGAAACCACATTCCTATTGTCAAGCATTCAGGATTAGTTCCCAAGACATACAGATACTATGACGCTAACACTTGTGGCTTTGATTTCACGGGAGCTTTAGATGATATCAACGTAAATATTTCATAAATAATTCACACTGAAATTTATAAAATATTTGATTATTTTATTCAAATTCTTATAGAAAATTCCTGCCGGATCAATAATATTGCTGCACGCTTGTGCTCACAATCCGACCGGTGTAGATCCCAATCTTGAACAATGGGCCGAACTATCTCAGGTTAATTTTCTAATTATTCAACCGTTACTTATATAAATAGAAAACATATTGAAAATTATTAATTAAAACAGGTCATCAAGAATCGTCGTCTTTTCCCCTTCTTTGATATGGCTTATCAAGGTTTTGCCAGTGGAGACGTAGCGAAAGATGCTCAAGCTGTAAGATTATTCTTAAAAGATGGTCATCAAATTGCACTGGCACAAAGTTATGCTAAAAATATGGGTATGTCATAGTCAGATTTTATCAGATACATACAATAAACTTTTAATTAATGAATATTTGTTTATAATACAGGATTGTATGGTGAAAGGGCTGGAGCATTTAGCTTGGTGTGCAGTTCTCAAGATGAAGCACAAAAAACAATGTCTCAGATTAAAATTCTGATTAGGCCGATGTACTCTAATCCCCCGATTCACGGAGCTCGTATTGTTAATGAAATTTTAGGAAACGCTGGTCTCAAAACTCAATGGTAATTGACTCATAGATACATATTAAGAGATATTTATTTTATTATTTTAAATTTGCTCAGGCTCTCCGATGTAAAAGGAATGGCAGATAGAATTATCTCAATGCGCGAATCTCTTAAGAATAACCTTAAAAAGGAAGGAAGCCAGAAGGACTGGCAACATATCACCAACCAAATCGGCATGTTCTGCTTCACAGGTCTTAATAAAGATCAGGTAATCATAAAAGGCTTAATTTAATGTATAAGAATGTGACTTGAGATTTTTATTTGTAGGTTGAAAAACTCACCAAAGACTTTAGTATCTACCTGACCAAAGACGGCCGAATCTCCGTCGCAGGCGTTACTAGCAAAAATGTAGAATACTTGGCTCATGCCATCCATGAAGTTACTAAGTGAATCTTTACAGAAATTATTTAAAATATTCTATTATTCTGAAATCATGTACTATTTTTGTTGATTTACACTCACTGATCTATTTTTCGATGATTATACATTTATTTATTTTGTTACCACTTCTACTCTCCGATGGAGCATTTATTTTGTGCAGGTTTTAATATGCATTTTATTCATTTACATTACTTATTCTTTTAAGTATGAAATTCTTAATTTTTAGTATAAACACCATAGAGTGCATTAGTGTATTTAAAAAATAAATAATTTATTATATCCTCATTATGTTGCTTTTCTTATAACTGTAATATCTCAAGATTCACCTGTCAGTGATACTTGCGCGCAATGTATTAAAGGAAGGAGATTATTAATTATAGAAATAAATAAAAGCGATATACAAACTTCCTTATTGATTTATTAAAAATCCATGTTCTTTATAAACTAGGTAATTTCTAATTTCGTATTTGTTTTTTTAAATACTTTCGAGTAAATGAAAATATTAAAAAAAAGAAAGATAAAATAAGTAGTTTACAAACAAGTATGCAAAAATATTTATCATTAATATACTGACAGATGATATGATCTATTTACATAGAGATGAAACGAGATTTTTATGTTAAAACCAATCAAATATTTTCTCATCGATGAGACAATTATAATGAAATTTCAGTCTATACTAAAAGGAAATACATCAAAGAAATTATTTAATAACACCAAAAATTATAAAAAAAAAGGAAAAGCCTAATGTTATATTTACACGACACTGATCAACTTATTCCACTAAAGAGCATTAGTTGTAACAAATATGCACTGATTTACTAATTGAATGATTAGAGTGTGATAATGATGCTCGATAAAAAGTATGATTTTATATACAGACAGGAGAATTAAAAATAAAATATTATTCCATGGCACCGCTACTTGCTTGTGATGATTCAATTATCGATCTCGTGGTTCCTGCAATTTCGTTAAATATAGCCTTAGAGAATATTCATTGAATGTATGTAATTGTAATGATAAATTGTGAAAAATAAATAGAACAAAAAAATAATTAAGCATTCACAGATGTTATACACATGTCAACATACCGACGTGGTCTTCGTTCAAAAGTTGCACGAGCTCATGCTCAATAGTGTGATGTATAGCTTTATCGGATGTAAATGCCATCTGTCCCATTTGACCTTTACCCTTGGTCAACTGAAACATCTCTTCTGCTGACATGCCATCATCCATATATTCAAATGAGTCCAAGTTAATGTCGGCCGAAGCTAATGCCGTGTTAAATATATCGGTGCGATCTGGTTGCCGATTATCTTTACATTGCAAAGACACCATACCAACATTCGAATGTTGGCTGTTAATATTTGAAGGTGCGTTGAAGTTCGTATCTTGAACGTTCAACTCATTCACGTGGCACGATAAATCACTGCCATCTTTCACAAAATAATGTGAATTGAATGATTTTTCGTCCTGCGACCGGCTCACCGGAAACATATTTGTTTTGTCTGATGGCATGTGGCAAACGTGCAACTCGTTAGTCTCATCTACAAATAGAAATTAAATGTGACATTTGAAAGACCACATCATGTAGCTGAACTTGAAATTACCAGCAACCAGTCCTGAAAGGTTCATCATTCTATAATGTATATAATATATCAGTGTGCAAC
Source organism: Agraylea sexmaculata (assembly GCA_022606485.1). Classification (NCBI taxonomy): domain Eukaryota; kingdom Metazoa; phylum Arthropoda; class Insecta; order Trichoptera; family Hydroptilidae; genus Agraylea; species Agraylea sexmaculata. The sequence goes on from JAGTTH010004742.1 coordinate 62,487, forward strand.
ATACCTAAAATCTCACAATCGCCTCTATCAGGTTCATTTACATTGATGCTTTTCCGCTTATCCTTTGTGGAAGTAAGATAGTCATCGACATCACTCCCGCTAGATACATCCAAAGATAAATGAAGCTCTTCTACTTCATGCGATATTTTTTGCTTATCTATCGCATTGTCTGATTCCATTTCCCAGTCGGAAAGAATTTGTTGCTTCTGGGCTGATTCAGAATTTTCACTGGTAAGTAATTCAGATTCATCAATTTGTCTTAAAGCGAATGAATCGTTGGATTTCATCGGTTCTTCATTGTTAATGGACTCCATGGCGCTATCTGTAGTAGACTCCATAGAATCGGCATTACATGTGACATCAGTTATTTGCTGTCTAAATATCACTGGAGCATCATCAGTCACCATTGCCTGTTCGGATGCCATATTCAATGATTCCGATTGTGTGAGCACGCTCACTGCAGTTTCTCCTTGTAAATATTCGGGTATATCAGAAACTATTGTTATCTCTTCATTCTTCGAGACTATACCTATTGTATCACAAACACTTTTGTCATTAATATCCATTTGTGTATCATGAATAGGTGTATCTGTCGAAGATATCGGCGAATTAGAATTAACTATCTTACTAGACATAACTACCTTAGAGAGATCACTCCCATTTTTTGTGATGGTTATTGCTCCTTTGGGAATATTATTGCCTTTCTGAACTACAATAACATTAGCCTTTGTATTTGATGTAATTATGGGTTGTGAGCTATTAGGATATATTTGTACATTTAGCGGAACATCAGAAGACATCTCAAAGTTTGTATTAGGCGGACTGAAAGCCTTATGTTCTTTAGGTAACAATCTCGGTAAAGTTGCAATTGATGATTTTTGTGAGGTGCTCAAACTGGTTGATTTTGATTGATTCACTGGGGATTGATTACTCACAGGCACAAATTTCATTGTAGAAGGTTTTCCTTGTATACCTTTTACAAATACTGGTTGCCCTATAAGTTGTCCTTTAGCTCTAGATTTAGAAGGCAACACAACCATTTTGTGACAACTTTTAGGATTGACAAATATTGTTTTGGCGGATAGTTTCATATCGGTGTTATTCAATGTAACACTTCTCGGTATGTCGCCATCCAACATTTTTCCTATAGTATCATCTTTACTAGTCGGACTAATGCTCTGGTTAGATATAATAAAATTCTTGGACGTAGAATTGCTAAGACTACGTTGTAAGATGCTAGTCTGTCCGGAAGGTGTCATCGGCGACTTCGATACAATCAAGACTTTTTCCATCAATGGACTTGCCGAATGCGATTTGGGAATATTGGATGTATTTATTTGTGCTTGGGACTTTTGGGGTATTTGTTGCACCATCTTTGTAGTTATTAATTTGCCACTGGAATTTAGAATTTTTTGTGGAGTGGTGTTGGATGCAACTAACAATTGCCTATTCTGTAAAACTTTCAAGCCACTCAAATCGGAAGTTTTAGACAATATTTGAACATTTCCAACTTGCACTTTAGATGTACTATTTTCCATTACGTTATCAGATTTTTTCTTAATTATTAAATGGCAAGGCTTTCCTGATTGAATTTTGGTCGATTGTGAAACAACTCCGGCAGATAGTAAATCTTGACTCATAACATTTCCAGATTCGTCAGACGACATAGAAGTGTTAATATCTTGACTGATGGGGGTCTGCGTTAACAGTTGCATCGTCGGGGAATCTATTGGCGGTTTAATATCAAAATTAGAATCATCCGAACTTCTAACAAGTGATTGTGCAAAATTAGCTTGGAAACCTGAAGTTTGAGATTTCATGGCATTGGAATCCATAGGACTCTGCATATTTAAAGCTTGAGATCCGACAATGTGTTGATCCGTCGGTGATTTAATGCCGCTGCGAACTTGGTGGTGAGGAATTGTAACCTGTCCTGGGTGTTTTCCGTGCTTTCCTTGATTGGAACGGTGTTTCGATACAGATTTTGATATATGTCCGTGATTTGATTTTCCAGATAATTTTCCAGTCTGGCCATGGGAGCTTTTACCGTATTGATTGGAAGGTTTACCTAAAAAAATATTTTTTGTAAAAAATTATTAAATAAAATATAGCATACCATAAATTAATACCTGAAGGTGTTTTGGAATAATTTGAATACACTTGAGATAAGTTAAGGAATCTTTGGTGAGAAGGACGATGGTGAGCATTGCCAGAATCTGCTCTACTTCTTTTACGCGGTGGGCCATCTTCCGCCGCTATCTAAAATGAAACAAAACAAAAGAGCCAGTGTGTAAAATAAAGCATTCATCTTACTCAAAAGTCAAATTAAAAAAATTGCACATTAGTATTTCTTTTAATGTTTTATTAGTTACCTTCAATGACTGATCAGTCATAACAACGGGAGGGCGCGGACGTGATCGAGTGTATGTCTTAACATCTTCAAGTTCTTCCTCATTTTCAACCTCATTGGATGTGGCGGAAATATGTTCATTTTCTCGAGCCGCCAACTGGGCCGCACGATCGGCTATGACAGTGTACAATGTTTGAGGGATTCCTCTAGGCAAGATTGGTATCTTTCTCCTCCCTTCACAATTCCAATCTAAATCTGTGTTGGGACCGGCCAATCTAAAATTTATAAAAGCAATTAATTAAAAAGTCAAATAGTGTTCGTCCAACAACAACGTCCAAGATATAAACTAACTGCTCCGCTATGGTGGCCAGCACCGGGTCGTTAGCGGCCCTCCTGACTTCTGCGGAGTGTCTGTCTTGTGATATGTGAAGCACTGTCCTCAGCGCTTGGAGCACGCTCCTCCTCTCATCAGACAACTGGCCTTGAGCCCTCAACACGGAAGTCACCGAAGAATATGCTTCCAGCTCTGAAATCAATTTATCTCGATTAATGCCATTTACTTTTTTTCATATTTGTCACTTGTCATTTTTCAAATGTCAAAATCGAGTCGCGCGGGAAACCGACATGTCCTCCTAGAAGCGATCTAAAGGGTGAAGCGGGGATGAGGAGGGGGCGGAGGGGGGCTGAGGGGGGCGGGGACAGGCAGAGAGGGACAGGAAGAGAGAAAGCAGTGTTTTAGTTTAGAAAGTACCGAGTTTGCGGAGAGTGCGGCGGCAGTCATCGCGGGAGAACTGAGACAAGAGCGCGGGCGGGGCGGCCGGTACTGGCAGCATTGTGACTAGGCGAGGGGGCGGGGCTTACTAGGCGAGGGGGCGGGCCATCAGCAGCACGAGCCGCCACTGGGCACTTGACACTGGACCACGCGCCGCCACAACAACAAGGGAATGTTTGACAGTTGCCAGTTACCAGTTGCCAGTTGCAACCGAGGATGCGAATAATAACGGGATGCGTTCGGTGCCGACGCGACTTGCCTTGCACGCGGCCAGTAACCGCTCAGGGGACACCGCCATCTCGCTCCTGAATGCTCTATTCCTCATTTTTTTAATCACATATTCACTGAATTTCCATTGCAATCGTGCATTTTCCTTTCATTATGAATACTTTCTTTTGTAATCGTGAACTTTAAATTCGATAAACGTCAAGATTCTTGACTGATGACATTTGACATTACCATGAAATATTAAAAATACACATTACACCACAAATCATAACTACGGAAAAGACATTTTTACTGTCCCGAATGAAAAAAGAATATTCTCGCATATGAATGGATAAACGAAATAAAATTCAAGTAATTCAATTATTGTATTTGATATACGTAATGATAAAGAAGATTATTCGAAAAATAACCATCCTATGCGCATCGAGTTATTATTATTAGCTATTTATTTGGTCATTGTTATAAAACGACGAAAAGGAGATGTCGTGAGCAGTGTAGCGAGAGTGTGTGTTTTTAGATGACGTTTGCCGGTGGGATGAAGAGACTAGACATGAAGGTTTTTTTGTGGAAGATATTGTGGGCGGGGCTTGTAGGACTGGTGATACCCATTGATGGGTTTTACCTTCCTGGTCTCGCACCTGTGAACTACTGTTGGGCTCCTGACACTTCGTCCACATGCAAAGTAAGTCTTCTTTTTTTCATTTCCCCGAATTTTTCTCTATTCGGTCGTTTTTATAAAAAAAAATTCTCCACTTTTCAGTCCGAAATAAAGTTATTCGTCAACAGGCTGAATACTGAAGAATCTGTTATTCCATATGAATATCATCATTTTGATTTCTGCGCAGCTGACGAGTCTGATTCGCCTGTCGAAAATTTAGGACAAGTTGTCTTTGGGGAAAGAATAAGACCGAGTCCTTATAAACTAGATTTCATGCAGAATGTGGTGTGTCAAGCTGTATGCACCAAGACTTATCGTGGAGGGGACACAGAATCAGAGAAAAAATTGGCCTTACTCAAGAAAGGTATGGGACTCAACTATCAACATCACTGGATTGTGGATAACATGCCAATCACTTGGTGCTACTTGCTTGAAGATAAGAGACAATATTGTAGCACCGGTTTCCCAATGGGTTGTCTTGTTAAAAATGCTCAGGTTTGCTAAAAATTTCTTTTTATTATTTTGAGGACATTTGATTTTTTATTAAGTTTTATAACTATTGTATCTGTGTGAAAAGTCAAGTTAATGTATGATGTTACATCTCTAAATAGTCCAAGATCATGAATCCTATCTTGGATAAATCAGATACCAAATATTAAAAATAAAGGTCATTAAGTTCACTGCCCGGAAAACAAACTTTGGTTTTACAGTAAACATGTTTTATAAAAAATATCTTATTTATCTTATTGTAACTGTTTACTTTGTTGGTTTACTTGAGTTCATATTCAAAATTTACATACTGATAAAAACTACAAGCCACAATATAATGATTTAGTGCAATATTATTTTGATAAAAAATAATTGCCGACACACATAAATGCACACTATAATCAGTGTCACCATACTTTTATACAACATTTATAATGTTATAAGAGGATTTTAAATTTCAATTCATATTTTGTCCTCAGTCGGATACTTGCGGTATCAATCCAAGTTATATAACGCGGCCTGGAGTGTACTACCCTTACAATCATGTTGATTTGACTATAACCTATCATAGTGCCAGTCAAGAAGAGAGAGGTAGCCGCTTCGGAGATAATGGAGGCAGGATCATCTCTGTCAAAGTGAGCGAGCTGCTTTTATACTTGATAAAAAAATTAATTAGACTAACTTATTAAAAAATTAAAACTTTATTTTCAGGTTGTTCCTTCTAATATTAACCACCGTGATGTGAATCATTTAGATTGCACTAGCCGTGAACCTCTCGAAATACCACCATCTCTAGCCAATGGACAAGTCCTGAATATTACGTACACATATTCTGTATTATTTGTTCAAAATAATACAATCAAGTGGTCATCCAGATGGGATTATATACTCGACTCTATGCCCCACACTAATATCCAATGGTTTTCCATTTTAAATTCTTTAGTTATTGTCCTATTTTTGAGCGGAATGGTTGCCATGATATTATTGAGAACTTTACACAAAGATATCGCAAGATATAATCAAATGGAATGTGGTGAAGATGCTCAGGTTAATACAATTTTTTGTTAGCAATGTTTGTTATTTCATAGAGCTTTTTCTAAATCTTTATATTTAGGAGGAGTTTGGTTGGAAACTTGTTCATGGAGATGTATTCCGTCCTCCACGTAAAGGAATGTTGCTTGCGGTATTGCTGGGTTCAGGCGTTCAAGTTTTTGGAATGACAGTGGTAACATTGGGCTTTGCATGCCTTGGTTTTCTATCTCCTGCCAATCGTGGTGCACTGATGACTTGTTCGATGGTTGTATGGGTTCTCCTGGGAACCCCAGCTGGATATGTTTCTGCAAGGATATACAAAAGTTTCGGTGGTGAAAAATGGAAATCCAATATACTATTGACATCCATGCTATGTCCAGGGTAAATATAATGTTTAAAGCCATTAACTTAAATATAACATGAAATTAAATTAAATGTTTATTTTTTTAACAGTGTCGTTTTTGGACTCTTCTTTGTGATGAATATTGTTTTGTGGGGAAAGGGCAGTTCAGCAGCTGTTCCATTTTCAACACTCATCGCATTACTGGCTCTCTGGTTTGGAGTTTCTGTTCCTCTTACATTTATAGGAGCTTACTTTGGCTTTAGAAAAAGGGTATGTTTTAAAACAAATGAATACATACACAGAGTTTTTATGATTTTTATTTAAACATATTTGTTGTTTGCAGTGTTTGGAGCATCCTGTGCGTACAAATCAAATTCCACGTCAAATACCTGATCAATCTGTCTACACTCAACCGATACCTGGAATCATCATGGGTGGAGTTTTGCCATTTGGTTGCATTTTCATTCAATTATTCTTCATTCTCAACTCACTTTGGTCAAGTCAGGTTTGTATTATTACTAATTATTTTACTATAGCTCTATTGTTATATTAATAACAATAATTGTTTCAGATGTATTACATGTTTGGATTCTTATTTTTGGTATTTATAATTCTCGTCATCACATGCTCGGAAACTACAATTCTTCTTTGCTATTTCCATCTCTGTGCGGAAGACTATCACTGGTGGTGGAGAGCATTCCTCAGTTCTGCCAGCACCGCCGGATACCTCTTCATCTATTGCTGCCATTACTTTGCCACGAAATTAGTTATTGAAGACGCAGCTTCGACTTTCCTCTATTTTGGATACACCATCATTATGGTATTCCTGTTTTTCCTTTTGACTGGCACAATTGGCTTTTTCGCATGCTTCTGGTTTGTTCGCAAAATTTACAGTGTTGTAAAAGTTGATTAAATGTGTGACTTCAATTTAAAATACATACATACATCGTTTTCACATTATTTTGTCTCCGGCATTTAAGATACCTTCAAAAAATCTAATACATGTTAAATATCTTGTGTATTCTTTGATTCCTAATACACTTGTATTTTGAAACTTTTGACTGTTGTTAATTTTATATTGAAATTTTTTCCATTAATCATAGAAAAACATATTTACATTGTAATATACCTATTAATACATAGTATTTTTGCGTATTCTAATTTAATTTATGAACACCTCTCATGTACATTAAGTATCTTATGGATTATTTTGTATATTAATGGGCTAAGTTAAAAATATAGGAAAATGTCAATCTTTAATGAATAACTTTAAAGATATTCTCATGAGGAAAATATTTGTGTGTTTGTTCAAATGTATTCAGCACCTTAGATACACACACACACACACAGATAATATGTATTTATTTCTCTATAAATGTGAATATATAAAACAAAGTAGAAGTAAATATGTAATAGTTTTTATTTTCAATTACAAAAATACAATTATCACAGACTATAATGAAATATTCAACCTAAATTTTCCAAATTATTCTATTTATGTAATTATGTTAGAAATGAAGATATCACAAAAATATTAATATTACTTATTAATGTGTATATAATAGTCATTTATGAGTCTTTTGTGTTTATCATAATTTAAAAAAAATTGGAAACACATTATGAGTAGTCTTTTTTATAATTGTACATACACCTTTCATTAAAATAATGATGGATTCAGTACTGAAGAAACAACAACAAATGTAATTTGAATTCTGACAAGTCACGAAAAAACTGTTCCGAAATATTATGTGTATGTATTTTTTTATTACTACACAATATTAATATGTTGTTAGCATAAAAACCTTGTATTTTGTGATAAAAAATTATTATGAAAACATTATTTAGTGTTAATGTATACATTATGAGTTTAGTGTTTTTTTTTTCTAAATTAATATTTTTCTATTGGTATATTATTATTATTATGTAGATAGTAAGGGCTTCTTTCCAATGTTAAATGAATATAATTTGAGACTATTATCAATTTCAATTCAACCACTGTGCCATACGAATCGTTTGTTTGACATGTACTTAAAGCGCATCGGTTACTGGATTATTCAACTTGCTTAAGATAACTAATAATTTCATATACATAAATTAACGATGGTGGTAAAATTGGCATTGTGAATAAAAGCGTAGCACGTTAATTTTTTTTTACGCCTGCTGATCTATTCTAAAGTGCACAACTAATTTAATTAAATAATACCAAATATGTTGTAATATGTATGTGGTGCTTCAGATATGTGTGTGAAAATGTATGATTTCTTTTTTTCCCTATTAAATGATTGAATTAATAAAACATATTATACATTCATTAAGTTGTTTTATTCCACACAAAACCATTTTTTAAAAGTAGACGTGGTAGTTTTTAACTGATAAAAATTATTGCTTGTTTATGATATACATAATTATTATCCAACATAAAATACAGGGTGGGGCATCATAATTTTCTTATTTTGTAACAACAAAACAAGTAGCACTTAATATTTTTATTTTTTTAAATTGTAGGAAATAAAAAAAGTGGCCAACAAAGTTACAACATACAGAATAGAAGAGAGTTTACTCAAAATCCATCGCTCAGTGTATCTGCATTATTTTTAAATCATAATATATATAATTGTCTATAATTGTCTAACTGTGTGTATGTTATATGTCTGTATGTCTGTCTGTATGTCTGTACAGATCAATCTTTCAAATATCCTCAGCGTATACAGAGTCGCTATATACAGAAAAATAGTCCTTAATATATCAGGGTACAAGCATTAAAATTCCGTGTGCTCTTAAGTCTTTATGGAACTGAGCCATATATTCAAAATGGAATAGAATATTTGGTAGAGACTGCATTTAAATTTGTTGATTATTGAAGATATGCGAAAGTAGCCCTTAATATGTATCGAATACCTTCGAGATATCGTATACTTTCGTTTGAAATATGTTTGCTGTCAGTTTTGTTCTTAATATATGAAACGTAAAAAAATGTTGGTTTTCAATGATTGTTTAAACTATATAATTGGACTTTTTCGAAATAGTAAAATAGTCCTATTTGACCGGCAACTGATGTAGATTCATCTATTATCTATAATACATTTCATGTCTCTGTCAATACAATGTATTCAATCGTAAATTGTTATATTTTATAAATAATAATTAAACCGAGTGACAGGCAGTGTTACCAGATTGAATATGTGGCTCAGTTCCATAATGACTTAAGAGCACACAGATTTTCTTTGCACTTACGATATTATACGCTGGAGCAGTCGGTATAAGAACAGAGTGCACAAGCAAATCAAATAACATGTATGGCAATGTAATTGAGTAATGGCAAATTAATTGGATAACTCATTATCCAAAAAAATCGTTAGGAGCAATTCGCATGGGAACACTGGCGAATTGAAATACGATAATTATCATTGTTCTCGTTCGATATACACGTCACAATAACATTATTACGAGTAGTTCGAAATAAAATTCGCCCTGGGACTAAAAGCGTAAAATCAGTCATTAGTCAAACCTCTCGCTGTTAATTGCATAATATCATGATAGCATATTATTGAATTAGACGTTCTATTGTTAAATATATGCGACTGGAATTGAAAAAGAAGATATTCTAACCACAAATCAGAGATAAAATATACATTATCCCATATCGCAGCGTTGTATCCACCGACAGTTTCCTTCAAATGGGAGGAAATGTGTGATAGTTACAAACTAATTATCCCCAAACTTATCGAGTAAAGCCATATCTCTCAAAGTCATCTTTAATAATGAATAATGCATTAACGACTATGAATATTATTTTCAGTAGAGCGGGGTGGTTAAGTGATGCAGGCAAAATAATCGTAATCTGTAAAATTTTATATATACACTTCAATTTGTTTGACATTTGAAACGTAGTGTTGCCAGGTCTATAAATAATTCAATTTAAATATTTAATCATAATTAATACATATCTAAAATCTCGAAACGGGTATTTTAATAATAATATTATTGAATTAATTTCAAAATAATTTTAGAGATATTTAATAATGCATAATAAATGAAAATTCTCAAAAAAAGTATTTGTCGGGAGACTCGCTTTTGAAATATTGTGATGAGTGTTGTCATTATATGAAAACTGCGTTATATTATTTTATTAATAATTTTTATAAAAAAATTCAAACTTCTTTCGAATGAAAAAACAAACAACGTATTATCTTCGTATTAAAAACAAATCAGAGCATTTAAAAATATTAAATAATTTCAAAATATTGTTAGATGTATTTAATTTGATAAAGCATAACATTTTTATACTTCATTTTTTAAATCAAAAATTTCTTCTAATCGATAAAAAAAACACTTTAAAGCAAAAATGAAATCAAAACTCAAAACTATTAAAAAACCAAGCAGAACATAAAAAAACATTAACAAATTGAAAATTTCAATTAAAATTACCCTAGTTTATAATAAAAAACTTAATCTAATATTACAAGTATTCCGTTAGAAAATAAGAAAGTTCACTATTACCTATCATCTATTAAAAATAAATGCAATTTTGAGACATTTATTTTAAAAAAATCAGCTGGTATAGTAAAAATAATTTTACGTTGAAATCATATAGCCGCACTGTTATTTCTAAAATGGCTGTAATCGCAACATAATAAATAACTCCATATCGGCTACGTTATGAATAGTATATATTTTACTTAAAAAATAAATAAGCGAATAACAAACAAATCTTGCGGTGAATGTCAAGGTTAAATATGACGAATGAAGGTGTTCTGTAATCAATTCCATGGTCAAATAATGTTATGACTTGGTAAATTGAAAAATTGTAGCACAAGTTAATAAATACGCACTTATTTTAAACTGTCAATTTGAAGATACTATATTTTTCTATCGAAATGTAGATTATATTGACTTAAATAGTTTAATTTAACCTAATCTATTGAATGAAATTAATGAAAAAGTGATGCGCCTTAATATAGACAAACAAGACAACACACACACACTTCATAATTTATTCATCCAAGTAATTTAAAGGATGCTGTAATGTGCATAGACTAGGAAGTGATCACTGATCATGATCTCAACAGAGTATGTACATAGTATGAACTGATCCCATCCAATCCATTTACAGCTATTGCAAGCTTCAAAGGGTTTGTTTCGATCTGATGTCGTCTTTGTATAAACTGTGAATCCTCCATTCATGGATAGATTTCATGTTCACGACCTTATCACCGTAGAATCTACGGTGTAATATGATATTTATCCATAAAATACATACCTAGACATCTCTTGTAAGTTATAAGTCTACATCATTAATTCAATTTTGGAAAAATGTGGACATACTACATTTGTTATTTTACCCATTGATATCAACTCATAGTTATGTACTGTTTTATATTATATTTCCCATCTTCCTTCTTATCTTTTCTAATAAATGCTGCTGTCAAGTTGACTTTGCGAGGAACTATTTTTATTTATAATTTGTTTTTTTTTACGAAAACATTTAATGCCTTTACTGGGAATGATCATGTGTATGTGTAAATCAGCCTTTTAAGGAACCCTTTGCACGTGTATAAAGTTTTAAAATTGCTTTATACATATAATAAGCAAAGAATACATTATCGTCCATGATCTTTCGTTTTTTTTAAATCAAAATTGGGACCTTTTATATTTTAATTTAACATTAAGTCTGATTTTAAGTTTTACCTACAATTCATAGTAGATAACCGGTTACAGTATACTCATATTTAAAATCACAATGCAAATACTGAGGGTGATTGCACTTGGATCATCTATTGCATAATTCAGCACATGATTTTATTTTATCAGAACGGAAAACTAATAGAAATATTCTATTCAAAGCAACAATCTATAATGTATTCCACGTGCGGGTATGCGATATCAACAATTATCATATGTACTATCATCATCATACCAGGGCATTTTGATTATAAATTAATTGTATAAAACAAATGTATACTATTTATGACATATTGTTTTCACGACACTTGTTGAAAAAGGTATAAGTATAGTCGTTAAATTAATCTATTCATAGCTTATACACTTACCTATTGATATTTTTGTTTATACATTGGAATCTCAAGTTGAATGAAAATTGTAATGTCAAATATTTCGATATATCGAGGTTTCGCTTTATAACAAACTTAAATATTTCAAACCTCTGAAGTACTTAAGTATACATTGTTCAATTTCCTATTCAAACTGATATATAAGCTTACATGCGGACAGTTTCAGTCATACTATCAACATGGAAAGGATCTATGTTGTATTTCTCTTCATTCTTATCGAGACTATACGATCAGAGTAAGTAATTTTTAAATATATAATATGATAATTAATAATTCAAGGAGCTAAATAGAATATCTTTTAATTTGTAGACCACTATATTATGAAGGAGATAGTATATTAAACATCTTAAATAGTAGATTTATTCTCAACGACGAAGATTTGACTATTCCTGTTCGAGGAGACGAAGGAGAAGCGCTCATTTTGACGCCTTATATTGAAAAAGGCAACCTTGAAGATGCTCGAAAAGAGGCTGCAGTTGAATCAAACACATTCAACGAAGAGATTGAAAGTTATGCAGGGTATATAACAGTAGACAAGGAATATAATTCAAATTTATGGTTTTGGTATTTTCCCGTTGAGGGTGGAAGTCCTGAAGATGCTCCTTTAGTTGTCTGGTTACAAGGAGGTCCTGGGGCTTCATCACTATTTGGTTTATTCGAAGAGCTTGGTCCTTTTACTGTAAACGATGAAGGCGATCAACTTATTGGTAAAATATCTAAATAAAACATGGTTATCTTTATCATTTAAAATATTTTATTTTCGATTTAGAAAACCCATATTCTTGGCACAAAAACAGCTCGATTGTTTTCATAGACAATCCTGTTGGAACTGGATTCAGTTTCACCGAAAATGAAAACGGCTATGCCAAGAACCAATCTACGGTGCTTTTTTACACTTTTTACAATTAAATAATATTTTATACTTAATACTTATTTATTATAGATCGGAAAACAGCTGTATATTTTCATGGATCAGTTTTTAAGTATATTCACGGAACTTAGAGAAGTTCCTTTATATATTACGGGAGAGTCTTATGCCGGCAAACATGTTCCATCATTCGCATATTACATTCACAAGAACAATCCAAAAGCTGATCAAAAAATTAACTTACAGGTATTTAACCCACTCAATTTATCGTAAATATTATATTGAAAATCAATTTTAGGGTATAGCAATAGGTAATGGGTTCATCGATCCGGCAACGATGACTTATTATAGTGAATTTATGTATCAACTAGGTTTCATAGATGATACAGTTAAACACGAAGTTATTAAATATGAAAATTTTACTAGGCAACAATTGAAGGAGGGAAACACACGCCAGGCTTTCAATGTAATATAAATATACTAACTATTTTAATTGAATTTTTATAATATTATATGTTTTCCAGGGATTCGGTTCCGCTTTAAATATTGCAATGTCTGCTGCTAATATAGAAAGTATTTATAATTTTGTCGAAGAGGTCCATCGTCCATTATACGGTTCATTTGTGAAATTTATCAAAAGACCCGAAGTGAGAAAAGCTTTACACGTGGGAAAAAATAAATTCAACTCGATAAATAAAGTTTATTACAAACTAATCGATGATTTTATGAATAGTGCAAAGTTTTACTTGGAAGAAGTCATGGAACATTACAAAGTCATGTCCTATAGGTATTTATTGAGAAGAGTAAAGTGGTTATTAAATTTTATATTATTTTTTTGTTAATTTAGTGGCCAAATGGATATAATATGTGCGTATCCATTGTCTGTGAATACATATCGCTCATTGCAATGGAATCAACGAGATGAATATTTAAATGCAAACAGAACTTTGTGGTATGAAGGAAAAACTGTTGTTGGGTAATTAGAATAATTATATTTTATACTAACATGTTTTTTAAATGCTGTGTATTATTTTGTAGGTATATTAAAAAGGCTGGCAACTTTAGCGAGGTGATGATCAGAAATGCAGGTCATATGGTGCCTCGAGATCAACCAAGGCGGTCGCTTAATTTAATCAATTCTTTCATATTTGATACTGAATTACCATCTGAAGAAGAAGAAGAATGATCTCATTTTTACGAGAAAATATCTAATAGTTATTTTTAAATAAAATATCATTACAATGTGTGCGTTTATTTATTAAAAAATCCATAACTTGCATATTAATCCCCTTGTAAGAAGCAAAATCTCGATTAATAGTTTTACTTCAAATTATTTCAATATGAAATTTCTCTACAGATATATAGTAACCTTTTTTTAATATTCATTGCAAGATTTCATTGCATATCACTTATTTAATTTTATGGAAAATATATTCATAATATACTAGATACTTTTTAAAAATCTAATAATAAAAAATATTTTTAAATGGGTTTTTATTTTTTCCTCATACTTTTATAACTCAATATAAACTCTCATGTTAAATAAAAAAGTAAATTCTCATGTTAGTTATAGGTAAAAAGATTTATATACTCTGTACACCTAAAGTACCACGTCTGAGCCTCGGGCGAGGCACTAATTAACAAAAAACTGATCCAAAGTACAGCAAAGCAACTCTATTACCGTCTCTACGGTGTACATTTACGGCGACGCACGACTAAGAATTCCAAGCTTTAGTCTAATTCATAAGATGTATTGTAGTATCAATCAATGTATAATTCATACTTAATAAATAAATTGTAATATATATATATATATATATATATATATATATATATATATATATATATATATATATATATATATATATATATATTGAATTTCAAATTGAAGTTACATATTTAGCCAAATTGGTGGAATATTATTTAAGGTCTTATACAATATTTTATTATCATTAGGTCATTTATGAATGTAAATAAAATGATAATCGATCCTTTGTATGAAACTGTGTTGTCTGGCCTTGTATTAGCCATTGCGCAGTATTAGTCAAGTACTTTCCACGGAAGCTTCCAGAACGTCGAAGGACATATTCGTAGCCAAATTAAACAAAAGGGCCAAGTGATTGATTCTTCGATATTGATCGTAGGATATTTAATAAAAATGTGTTCAGATTGATTGGTTTTCTCATATTTATGTGTAGTGCGTAGTTGGAAATAGTCGATGAAGCAAGGTTGAATAATGTATTTGGTTGTAAATGTGTGGGTTTTACAGGGTAGAGAGAAGGGTGTGTTTTGTTTGAGGCGCAGGCGTACCCCCATTCCTAGCGAATCAATCACCCCAGACACGCAACTGGTCTCTTCAACAGCTGTTGGTCAGGTTTGTCCAGAACAGCATTATTAGATATAATAACCACAGGTACACAACTCATTAAAGCTGCCGACCTTCACAGGTAAGAGCTTGTGTGAGGAGCCCCACCCAGGGAATCCGCCCCGGTCGCTTTGTTTGCATGCGCACATTCAAGAGGTCCGTGTAAACAAAGCCGGCACGGGGGGGAAATTATTCAGCTATTTTATCACCCTTAATTTCAGAAGGTCACCTCTCATTTCATTCATATTTCAAATCTATCGATAAAAATAATTATTTAATTTCCCAGGTGCAGAAGCTAACATGGATATTCTCAACAATTTCCGTCGCGTGAGTATTCAATTAATGTATTTCATTTCCAGTGCACTTTATTGATTTACGTACAGAGTTTAAGCTCGCGTTTAATCAATAATGATAAATATAAATAAAAATATTATTGCGTTGTTTATTTGATGAACAAATAAAATCTCTTTGGTTTCTTCTTAATCACTCATTAGATTGTATTGTTGAGACACGTGCCTGGGGAATACTAAACTATAATTAAACGTTCTCCGCCTAAATTGCTTTCAGTCACAAATTGGTATCTTGACCGAAAGGACATCATTACTAGAGGCTCTTAAATTAATAAGATTTTTTTTATTTACTTATTGGTTTGTATTTTTTTTTGTATATATTATTTTGCAGCGTTTACAATTTTTAATGAAGCACTTGCATTCCTTGCATCAATATGTCCGATCGCCGCCATTTAATGGGTAATTGATGTCTTAAAATGGCCGTCGATTCCTGTGCATACGTGCACCGATCAATAATGCGAAAAACGTTTTACAATTTCCTCGTAAATATTTATTCACAGAATGTCGTATTTCCGAGTCAAATTGAATTGGATGCCATGATGAGGGGGCCGAAAGCTCCCGGTAAAGAAGGGGGTTGGTTCACGGCAACTAATAACCAGGCCTCCACCCACCGAGAGAGGTAATTAATTTAATGTTAAAATTAAATTCATTGAAGTTACTTATATTTTATTATAATAAAAGGTTTGAGATGACCGATGCCTTTCGCAAATTCAATGCCAACATGTCTCAAAGGCAATCAACCTCAATACCGCCATTGGAATCTGGCGCTAGATTCAATAGCAGGAATTCCAACTACGAGTAAGTTTATTGTGCAAATTAATCTATAAATTTATAATCATTATTATTAAATCTGTAGGAACATGGGCCGTCATAATGTGGTTCCTAGCAGATTTACTCTGCTATTGAGACAATTTGTCGAGAGGGCAAACCGAGAAAACAACAACAAACGCAATTCCCAATCTCTTTTCCCCCGAAGGTATAAATAAATAAAAATAATACACGCGTATTTTATTCAAATTATTTAAATATGTCAACAAATTCAGGTCTACTTCTAAAGATTCTCTTAACAGCGATGACGGTTTCTGTATTGATTGGAGTTCTTTGAACATCTTCAAGTGGTGGGATTATGAACGTTGCACTGTTGTATTTGACCCTGAAGGTACATTCCAAATATTTTTGATCGAAGACAAATCTACTAAATATATTATTATTATGTTTTTAGGATCATTCCATCTGACGTGGTTGTTCATAATCAGCGTCTGTTTCTCCTATAATGCATGGGTCATACCCCTGAGGTGGGCTTTCCCGTATCAAACCCCGAGGAATACCCCAATCTGGCTAATCTTTGACGCTTTTTGCGATTTGTTTTATCTGATCGACGCTGCTATTATCAAGCCTCGCATATCATTCCTCAAAGATGGATTTTTCGTTAAAGATCCTCAACTGACCAGGAAGAATTATATGAAATCTTTCCAATTCAAAGTAAAAAAAACATTAAGACAATTTGAATAATTAAATTGTAAAATATTTTAATACTTTCAGCTTGATTTGTTGGCTTTGGTGCCTTTGGAGATATCATATTTCTACTTTGGTACTTCTGCTGTATTGCTACGTTTACCGAGACTTCTGAAAATCCAAACATTTACGACATTCTACGGATCGTTGGATAGAATATTTTCAACATCATACATCGTAAATAGCTTTTTACAATAGTTAACAAATCAACTTAGCTTCATTCAATTTTTATATTAATTTTAGGTGAGCATTGGACGTAGTTTGTCGTATATGTTATATATGATTCACGTGGATGCTTGTGCATATTACAAAATGAGTACAATTGAAGGCATCGGCTCCAACGGATGGGTTTTTAACGGAATAGGAAATGCCTATCTTAGATGTTTTTATTTTGCCACCAAAACCGCTACTTCAATCGGTAAGAATCCGAAGCCTGAAAATGAAGCCGAATATATGTTTATGACTGTGGCTTGGTTGATGGGAGTGTTCATATTTGCTCTTATGATAGGACAAATCAGAGATATCATTGCTACCGTTACAAGGATACAGGTAAATGAGTGGATTTATATTGATTTCAAAATCAAATTAAACATTTATGCTTGTAGACGGAGTATCGAAAACTTGTCGATGAGACTAAAGAATATATGCAGCGTCTTTCATTGGAAAACGATATTCAACATCGCATATCTAACTGGTTTGATTTCACCTGGGATCAACAGCGGGCTTTAGGTTTGTTTAGTATTCACCTCTTCAGATTTTTTTAATAAAAAAACATGTTTATTATTTAGATGAAGCACAGACACTCGGCGCACTCCCAATCAATCTGAAAACTGACGTGGCCATGAATGTCCACATCCAAACCCTGAGCAAAGTACAACTGTTTAACGATTGTGATGAGGCATTACTGAGAGATCTTGTGCTGAAGTTAAAGGCGGTTATATATTTACCTGGTGATATGATATGCAGAAAGGGAGACATTGGAAGAGAGATGTACATTATTAAATCGGGACAAGTGCAGGTAAATACATTCATCATTATTATTTAAATAAAATATGATTATTATTATTTACTTTTAAAGGTAATGGGAGGTGAAAATAACAAAGAAGTTTTGGCCACTCTATCTGAAGGTAGTGTTTTTGGGGAGATTAGTCTTCTGGCTATAAACGGATTGAATCGTCGCACTGCAGACGTGAGGTGTGAAAAGTTGATAATAAGATTAATCTTGCAAAATATATTTATATTAAATAAAATATTTTAATACATTTTTTTTAATTTTAGAGCTGAAGGCTTCTCTAATTTGTTCGTACTCGATAAAGAGGACTTGAATTCTGCTCTGGAATACTATCCTGAAGCTCAAAAGTTACTGAAACGTAAGGCCAAGATATTGATCAGAAAGAATGCAGGCAAAGAAGGAGAAGAAGATACAGATCAAGAAGAATCCAGCTCCTCTTCTGAAACGACCTCTTCTAGCATTGATTTTTCTGAAGTAAGTACTGAAATCAATAATATAATATGTACATACAAACGTCAAAAACATATTTGAGACAAATATGAATTTGTCACCAAAGGTTTCTTATGACACTGTTTTTACCGCTCGTGCTATTTATCTGTCACTTGTCGATCTTTCTAATTAAATTACACCTTATAGTCTTTTACTTAATATGGACAAGTACGTCATTAAAAGTCGCTTGATATATTCAAGGACAAATAATACGCCACTATGTAAACAATTTACATGATAATTTCGAATGTTTTTATAAAAAAAAACATCTTGCCTGTGTATGTATATGTAGTCGTGCCGGCGATGTTCCAATGTATGAAAACAATACGCATGACACTTTTATAGAGATTAATTCATTCAGTTTAAAATATTTTCTTAAATGAACGCATTCATTTTAGGATACTGATAATGAGTCGTCATCGTCATCATTTACTGATCTCAACATGGAAGACATTGAAGACACAACTTCAGGCGAGGAGAATTCATCTAAACCAGTCGGTGAAGTTACTAATCCCGTGAAACCACCATCGAAATCGATGTTGGAAAATTGCTATTGCGACAAGTTACGTGGAAAAACCAAGAAAACCTTCGGACGCAAGAAAAGCGGTTCATCATCTCGATTCTCAGCTTCTCTGTATAAGACAAGAGATTACACTTCTGAACCATGCCTAAAGAGGAAAATCATCAAGAGGAGTATCTCCAAGTAAAGCCTCGACCAGACAGGCTTCTTTTTAGTAATAATGGATGTTGTATTTGTGAAGAATTTTTTTGATCGCGTGTCGAAATATTTTCTTAAGAAGCTATTTCTAAAACAGCCTCTAAAACAACCACACTCAGAAAGATAGAGAATATTTCAACAATAGATCATTATCACAACTATTGTTTTTCATTATATTACGTAGCGTGAATTAATATTATCACAGTTAAAAATATATAATGTGTCTCGATGTTTTATTGAATGTTTATGTAGTACGTGCAATACTTTCAACTTATTCATTATAAATTTGTGTATCTAGTAATGTGGAATTTACAAAATAAGCTAATTTCATTCGGAAATTTCAATTTATTGTAAGTGTATTGAATGTTTACATATTTCTTAGAAAGTCATCTTTTCTTTTTAATTGAAAAAAAAATCAGCCTTCTGACAATATTATCTACGTATTCGGTAATTTAACTTCCTTTCTATTTTAATACAATTTTACCGTAATAATATATATGTGTGTATGTGTAGTGGTAAACTTTTTGTGTAAATTCACAATTATAATAAATGTGTAGTAAATGTGAATTGGTCTTCAAATAATAATGAAATGTGTCAAACTTATAGGCATTCTTATGAGCTCACGAGCTTTTTATCAAATGATACTTAACATTAAATATTATTAAAATTAATCATTAAAAATTTTTAAACTATGCATGTGAAACTATATCTTGTATACAGTATTATTAATATTGACGAATGGTATAAACGAATATAATGACTTGTGGATGATCAATATCAAAGATTGGCGAATTTTGCTTCGACTGAAAGGTGCGCACGGTTGGCGTGAAACTTTTTTAATAATCTTGAAACGTAGACTATTATATTTTTGTAACGAATATTTTCAATTGAGAAATGATTTTATTTTATAGCTGTGTCTTCTTGAAAATTCTACAAATTTTCCATACTGTTTCTATGGCGGGAGTCTACGTATATGTATGTTTCTTCGGATCTTTAATATGAAATTGTGAAAATTCGTTTTTTTTTTACTGGAGTGAGAGCTTATAGAAATAGTGAGAGAGAGATATGAATTGTGATATTGCCTATTTGATATTGGACCAGTGTGTGAAGACTGAGAATCGACTAAAAATTTGACAAAAAAATTTCCTCCTTCTCTGATGTGTACTCGATGTTGTCATTTTCATGTAATATTCGCGTTATTCAAATTTGATCGGTGTTGTTAATGGATGTTTAATCAATAAAATATAGTCAAATATGTGTTAAGTTATTTATTAAATTAAATAGATTTATGCTTCCTTGTCCTTGGTGCTTTGGAGGTCAGCTTTGGTTATGACATATTGACTTCCCAGAGAAGATCTGACAACAGCTTCTCCGTTAGGATCGACTAATGGACCATCTCCAATTGGTTCAACTTCCTCTCTACAAATTAAAATATATAAATCATACATTCAGAGAAGCGTTGAATCATTATACATACTTGGTTACTCTATATCCTTTATCATCAGCAGCATAATGAATTGTTCTCCTGAAAAATCCATCACTGTAAGAGTACATTCCTTCCACGGCCAATCCGTCTCTTTTTTCAGTACGCAGGTGAGAATGTCCATTGATTCCATCATCTACAAATGATTCGAAGGCATAATGGGCACTTTCAGCTTGTTTCTTGAACAAGGCAGCCTCATCTTCCTGAAATTTCAGATTCGATTAAATTATAAATTCCAATATACATTGTAAATCACCATATTCAACCTTGGTGTTGGTAAGCTGTACAGTAGATGCTTGAGTTCTAAGAGCAAATAGTTGAGGTTCTTTGAGTTTCTCTTCTTCGTCTAATGCTGGTGCTTTAGGAATAATTCTTTCACTTCTATCCTGGTGAGCTGGCTGGACATGAACCAGGACCTTTTTAGATTGTGGAGCATCTCTAATTAGCAACACTCTTTGTCCTGTTTGGTCGACATGGTTTACGAAAGGAAGTGATTTTGCTCTCAATCCTATTAATATGAATGCAAGCATTATAAATTTAATATTTAAATATGCATAATGTAGTGGTATAATTTACCTTGAGGGAAACCGTAGCTGCCAATGACTAAACAAGCCAATCCCAAAATAACTATATTTGAAGCACTCATGGTGATAGATTTACTGTAATTGATCCTAAACAAAGAGATACATTTATTTATATTAAAACGCTTGCATAATCCATTTGAATATAACGTAAATTTTAATGTGACCACACGTTACCTAACTAACTTATATTGTCCCCAAATGAAAGTAAAATATTGAAATAAGTCACAAAAAAAAATTGCCGATACAATGTTTTTTCTATGAAAAATAAATTTATATATGTATTATAACAGTTTTAAAGTCGTCTTTCTTATAATAAATAAAATTGCACAATTAAACTAGCAGATTTGAACCATTAATAAATCCATCGTAATATACTAATCCTTTCTTAAATATTTTAACTTTAACTCCATTAGAGGACACCTTGTAGAGTATTTGACTCCTTATATCTACATACTTTATAAAATGAGATTATTAATTTATAAATTGTTGATCGCGTTGATTTCTTGGTGGAATTCCATAATTTAAAGAAATATGTTTGTAATTTTCCTAGTACTTTCGACTACTGACATGTAGTAATCTTCATATTTTATTAATTTATGTATAAAAAAGAATCAAGAAGAAGTTTGAAGTAGAGAATAGTTGAGTAAATCAGTTAAAATTATCGACCAAGAACATTTGTTGAGTAATTATTTAACTATATTTTTTTAATATTTAAAATTTTTAAAAAACATTGATATTCAGACAAGTAAAGTCGACATTTTTTTCAAAAAGCAATAAGGTTTTTAGTTCTGTTATTTAAATTATATCTGTTTTTATTAAACACGGCGCAGTATGGTTACACTAAAATGTAATCAGGTTTTATTTCACACATTTAATTTTTCAAGCTATCCAATTAATGATTATTACAAATTTTCCAAAATTACACGTCTCACTTTACAGGTTTCCAATGTGTTTCGTAATTTATTAATAAATATTATAAATTTATTATTATAAATTGTGTAAATTCGATCAGAAGTTTCAATATTTAATTGATTTCTTATATGCCACTAAATTGAATAAGAAATGCATTTTGTTAATAATTTTTACTATAAGCAAATGACAAATATACAGCAGAACCTCGATATACGCCCCTAATCCGTTTCAGATCTTTAGACATTCACTTAGAGTAAATACATAATTTCCTTGCTCTGAGATTTTTAATATAAAAAATAAAAGGATAGTGACATTATTATGAAATGTGCTTCTTTAAAATAATGTATTTATTATACAATTTTTTAATAATTTGCATACAATGTTTTGATGCATTATGATTAGATGTTACAATATTAAGTTTTTAGATTAAGTCTTTTATTTATTTTAATACCGACTACAATCAATTGATAATTAAAATAATTAATAAGTCCTAACATAATTTATGGGGAAAAATACAAAAACCCACTTATGTGCTTCTTTAAAATAACGTATATTTTCTTCAATTATTAGTGCATCTTTTTTATATGCTATTTTAAAAAAATTCCAAGCTTCCAAATTACAGAAGACTTTAAAAAATTGAATTCAATTATCCATTACTTCTTTATACAAAGTTTATCAGAATATGGAAGACTAACATATTTATATATCGATAGCTATTTTTTTTATTCCACCCCTGAGTGAACTTATTTTTAATTAATATCCTTACTAATATTTAAATGATCAATCATAATATTTAAATTTTGAATTAATTAAACAATCAATATTTTTTTGTAAACAATATGCTTTATATTTCTTTCGAATTGATAATTCTGCAATATATTTTATCATTTGAAATTCACAAAAACAACTTGTGTCATTTTATAATGTCATAAAATAAATAATGAAAAAAATTATTCTGTAATTTTTGTTTTTATTAAATATAGTATAGTCTACAATATTATTATTTTTTTAATTATCTTCATTATTTTCTTTCGAGAGTTGTTTGTTTCTAAGGTGTCTTGTTTTGTCATCTCCAATAACTGAGTATGTAATTTCACTTCCATGAGCCACGCTCCTTACTTGGGCGGATCCTTCAGGATTGATTTGAGGCCCATCCAAAGGCTCTTCGTCAATTCTATACAAAAGATATATTATTAAATGAATTGTTAATTGTTATAGCTTATACAACTAATTACCCGAGAACTCTGTATCCGTTTTCATCGGCAATGTAGTTGACCTTCCTCCTGACATGTCCGTCACTGTATGCGTAGAATCCTTCCACTTTAAGGCCGTCTCTCTTCTCTTCTCTTTGGTTCGTCAAATCACTGATGCCATCATCGACTTCTGAGGCATAATGATACTTGGCAGCCATTGCTTCTTCCAGCTCTCTCTCTGTGAGTTCTTTCTTGTGTAGCTCTGATCCAGTATCCACCTGTTCCTTCCTAACTAATACCTTTTCGATAGGAATAGCCAAAGAGGCCACGGCCAGGCACAACACCGAAAAGATAATCTGTAAGAATTGACCA